>JASFAX010006887.1:0-29342 GCA_030737875.1 Allium sativum
CACCGCCGCGCCACAGGCGCAGCCGACCTCCAGCCTCCGCTCCTCCCCTCCCTTCCCGATCCTCCTCCTTCTCCGCTTCTCTCTGCTCTCGACGCTCTCTTCTCTGAACCCCAAATCGCCCAGCAGCCTCGCCTCCTCTCCGCAACCCCACCCACCACGCCGTCGTGACCCCAAAGTCGCCACCCCACCTGAACTCGACCACCACCCTCCTCCTGTCGAACGACGCTGAAAAACCCGAACCCCCCCCTCGCCCAAATCGCCACTGCAACGCCCGATGCCCCCGACGCTGCCTCCTCAGTCTCCTCCACCTTGAACGCACGGCAGCAGCCCCACCCCCATTAAAAACAGTAAGTTTTATAATTTGACTTTCTTCCTTTTTATTTATTTACATAAAATCCAATTATAGGATTATATAGATCTTTAAAATTAAATATAGCATAGGTTTTTTTTTAATAAAAAGATAGGATTTCTAATCGTAGAAAGATTAGATTTTTAAAGTAATAAAAATATGATTTTTATATTTTTAAGGTATTAAAAATATAATCTTTACTATATAGAAATATTAAAAATATGATTTTTATATTTTTAAAGTATTAAAAATATAATCTTTATAGGATAGAGAATATAAAAATATCATCTTTGTGTATGTAGCAAAATAAAAATCTGATTTTTATTTTCTATACGTCGAAATAAAGTGCTGATTTTTATAAAGATGAAATCTTTATAGTTGAAAAGGCGAGATCTTTATATATAGAATAACGATGTAAAAATAGAATTTTTATCTATATAGTAGCGGTGTAAAAATAGCATTTTTTTTCCATATAGCGTGAAAGTAAAAATGTGATTTTTATATATTGAACTTCGAAATAAAAATTCGATTTTTATATATTGAATAACGGAATAAAAATTCGATTTTTAAAGGTATGAAGTGATTATAAAAATATGACTTTTAAATGAAAGTGAATAAATAAAAATGTGATTTTTATTTTAAAAACATCGAAATATAAAAATGTGTGATTTTTATATATATAGTGACTACGGGCAACGAAGATGACGAAGATGGGATAACGAAGAAGATTTCTATAAATGAAGAGTCAAGATGATTGGATAGCTTTCGGTGAGAACTTCTCACTCAAATTCTCTTTTTCTAGTTATATATATATATATACTAGGATGTAGACGGTGTTTAGTAGCACCCGACACCCGTCATTCACAGACCATGGATGGCTTGTTTGTTAAATTGTTTGGTTGAGTAATTGGTTAGTTTATTGGTTTGAATTGAATTGTTTGGTGAAACGAAATTGATTTGATTGATGTGTGAATGGCGTGGTCCTTCACTAGACCGGGGATAAGGCTAGGCCTCGTCCCGTTTCTAGTATCGTGCCGTTATGCCGCCGAAACTTTCTAAAATATGTTAGAAAAATAAAAATATCATTTTTATTGTGTAAATGAAATGAATAGAAATTCATGTGTTGAAATAAAATATATTATCGTTAAAAATATAATTTTTAACGTGAAAGTGAATAAATGAATATTTATAAACAAATCGGCCGATTTGTTTATATACACTGATTTGACTGATATCGATTGGGTCGATAAATTTTACACATCGCCCAACTGCACAAATAAAATCTGTGTTTGATTGTTTGAAACCCCACACGGGTGTTGGGATGAAATTTGATGTTCACTCATCCTGATTGATTAAATATGTCGATCGATTGATTGACAGGCTGTTATAAGCTTTAGATATCTATATTTAATGCTTATACAGTGTAGTGCACTTTGGTTGATGGTTGATTGTTTATTAATGCTATTATATACATGTGTTGTATGGAATCCATATAATTAACGTTATATGGTGATTGATTGGGCCTCATTCCAATCGGGAAAATAATGAGTATTAGAAAAGAAAATTCATGTGTTGAATATAAAAATAGTCATGTGTTGACGATGATCATGTGTTGAAACTATTCATGTGTTGAGTAAAATATTTTAAATAAAATAAATTACATCTATATCACATTTAAAATTAGAACTACTTCCCAGTAGAAGTCTAATTGAAAATCAAACGATAGATACCTTAGTTTTATAAAATATTTCACATAACAAAAATAGTGATGTGTTGACAGTACTCATGTGTTGAGATTAGTCGTGTGTTGAAAGAAATATAGATTCATGTGTTGAATGGGATAAATATTCATTTGTTGGATAGAATAAAGGAGTTTTGAAAAATATAAATCCGTGTTGATTAGAGATGCGTTATTTTGACGCGAACGATATTTATATCGATTTTATTCGTTGTATAATGAATATTGAAAAGTGATTTCGAAATTAAATATTTTGAAATTGAAATTTAAATTGAATTGAAAACTATTTCGAAATGAATTGAATTGAAAACTATTTCGAAATGAATTGAATTGAAAACGATTTCGAAATGAATTGAATTGAAAACGATTTCGAAATGAATTGAATTGAAAACGATTTCGAAATGAATTGAAAACGAATTCAAATTGAATTGAAAGTGAATTGAAATGAATTCAAATTGAATTAAAATTTGAATTGAATAGAAATGAATTTTAAAACGAATTTATAAAGAAGAATTCAATTTTGGCTTCGAATGGAAATAGTGTTGAAATGGTTTTGAAACGAAGTTAAAACGATTTATAAAATTCGTTTTAAAAGGAAATCGACGAAATATATATAATATATATATATTATATATATAATGGCCTGAATAGAACGCGCCGCGCCGCGGTAGTTCGTGAATTTCGACCATTTATTTCAAACGGACATTGCGGGAGATCCGACCGTCGGATTCTCCTAAAACCGGAACCGTTGGGTTCGTATCGAAAAGAGCTTTCCAATGAATATTAGAAATTTGAAATCTAACGGTTGGATTTGGAATTATGTCCAAATCAAATTCGAAAAAGGTCGTTGTAAGTGCAGTTCGATGGCCGTTGTTGGAAATCGACTGTACGGGCCTTGATAAAATTATTAAAAATATCTATAATTTGTGTAAAATTATAATATGTGAATTGGAAAGATTTGGGCTGGAAAATTCCACATTTGAAAAGATAAAAATAGATTTTTATCGAAATGAACTAGTTTTGAACTAGAATTGAAATCAATTTATTTTTAAAATAAATAAATTGAATTTGAAAGTGATTTTGAAAATAATCGATAATTTCCAATACGTGGATTGGACTGGAGCTGAATCGAAATTATCTTCGGGATATTTCGATGTTGGATTTCGTGACTATACAAATATTGTTATGGGGATTTGAAAGATAATTTATATCGTTATTTCCAATACGATATTTGTTGGTTTCAGAATTTGATATTGAATATAAGCCGATATATTTTCTATTCAGAGCCTTGTATTTAATATCAAATGTGATTTGGTTTGTCGTGAATCGTGTTTTTGATGACATTGGTTCTTTAACCCAGTTAAAGGCAGGATATTGATTTTTGAAAAGATTAAAACTAAGTGGAGTTTTAATGAATCTTTAATTAGATTGAAAAGTGAATTGATAATTTAAATTATCAAATCTGAAAAGTGATCGAGAGTGGAGTACCACCAGTTTTGCTCCAAAGCGATAGTTAAATCTTTAATTAGATTTGAACGTGAAATGGTAATTAATTTTACCGATAACACCGTGGTGTTAGGAATGGAGTATCACCAGTTTTGCTCCATGGGATATATAGGTTGGGATTGGGAAATAAAGCAAATAATTACTTCGGTGTGGTTCGCTAATCCCGACTAGTTTGAAATGATATCCAAAGGAGGATTAAAGAATAAATTTAGAAGAATTTATCTTGGATAAAATTAATGGGAACATTTCCCTAAGAATGTGATTTTGTGAATAAAAGAATATTCTGAATTGGAATGAGGCGTTTGTTGTGTTTGTGTAACATTCGTTTATCATATACGTGGGTTATTCAGAAAGGCCGGGTTTATACCCATTCTGAATAACCGATTCGACGAGATGTCGAAGATGAAGACGGTGGTTGAAGACCGGAAGTCTTCACATCGTTTGGGTGATTACTGATGATCTTGATTGGGCTGTACACCCAGGATGAGGGAATCAGTTGGTGATCGTCCAGACGTACTTGGAGATGGATGGATATGCGAGGAAAGTGCCCCCGGTTTCGTTCAGACCCAGAACGAACTTGTAAATGGATTGTGTGTCTGACATTGGATTTTATTCTGTGTTGATTGATCTCTATTAAATATACCTCTGTTTGGCGGCGGAGAATTTATTCTCTTGCTTAACGCCCTTCTCTGAGACGTACGAGCTCAGTGGTTGTATATCGATGGACATCAGTCGCATGGAGTGAATTGCCAGTGTGGCATG
Source organism: Allium sativum (assembly GCA_030737875.1). Classification (NCBI taxonomy): domain Eukaryota; kingdom Viridiplantae; phylum Streptophyta; class Magnoliopsida; order Asparagales; family Amaryllidaceae; genus Allium; species Allium sativum. The sequence goes on from JASFAX010006887.1 coordinate 4,356, forward strand.
CGTAAGTGGCAATTGATCAAGGCTTCTGTTGAAAAGCAAAGTCTTGTGGTGGATGATCAAAGCACGGCCTGTGTGGCGTAGCTTTGTGTATAACGTGAATTCGCGAGCCTCACACCTCGGTATGAGTCAAAAACGGGATAGTGACTGCAGAGAGAGCACGACGTTTCTTTCTAGCTAGGGTGGTGTCAGTGACCTACCAGCCCTGACATTTATATACTTTTCACCTGTGTGGTTGTTGGAATGCGAGGCGCCTCGGATATAGGTCTGTAAGGACCGGGAAACGTGTGTTCAGGAATAATTAATCCTCAAAAGTAAGAGAGGACCGGCCCTGAAGATCCAAGGATCATAGTGGGGTCCTGGGACATTTGCTAGAGTGTCTCGAATCGGAGAGGAGCTTGCCCCTTGCCTCGGCTCATGACGGAAATCCAATTTCCAATACGTGTGTTGCGGCTTTATTTGTAGAGCCTAGTATGACGACATAGTGGGATGGGGCACTCATGCCGTCTATGATTTATATTTATGATTGAAATGTTTTGACACTATACACTTATAATAGTATCAAATAATGTGTTTTAAACGTATCAAGCATGCTTTGGCTGTTATAAGGTAAAAACCCTATCCTCCGGCTTGCGTTGCATTGTGTGATGGGACCTGGGTCTTATAACAGCTTCATTTTTCTTTATTTAGCATTGCGCTGTTTGTTCTATGCACTGGTATTCTTGGGAGGAAACCCGTTCCGTGTTATATGGCGTGGTCCCTTGATTTACCTAACTTTAAAACCAATATTAATAACTGTTTTAGTTCTCACACCAGTCACGTGACTGACCTGGAGTTTATTGTTTTAACCTAAACTCTGGGTGCCCCTATTTTCCGCACGGGCAGCTAGTAGTTTTGGTTTTGCAGATTTATATTCACAGGAACCTGGTTTACAGCTGGAACGATGCTCGGAAAGCTCTGTATCCGTGTATCACTTCTAGTTGTGCTTTTGTATTATTTTCCGCTGCGATGTATTTAAATGTAATTTAAATCTCTGATATTTGTTGAATGTAATTTATTCATTTATACTCTGTATATTCTTGTATCTGATGGAATTGTTGTAATAACAATGAAATGTTCTTCCGTTTGCGTTCTATTTTGTCTTGTCCTCAATTATATCCGTGCTTTCCTTCACGGGGAAGTTCGGGTCGTCTCAATTAGGTTACACTTTGTGTCTATGTAGATGAGTTAATCTATGTGACCTAGATTGCATAAACTAGGTAAAACAAATGAGAGATTACAAGTTATGTTAAGAAATAAATGTATGTGAATTTAGATGCGCATGTAATAAAGTGTATAAAACCGTCTTATGTTGGAATATCGTTTTTTGAATGATAATTATATTATACATGTTAAACCAATATAATCAGCATAACTTTTGTTATCAATTTGTCGTATATACTTACTACTTATCAATAATACACCGGTATGGTATTTATGTTCATGAAATTTAGTGTCTACTTGTAGGATCTTATATACACATACAAAAGAGGAGATAATTTTCTTTCATTCTCCATCTATATTTGCTTTACCTCTAATGTGAAGGTCGCTTGAGAGTGGATTGAAATGAATTACAGTAAACTTCTAAGAGCTGTTAGATGATTTCGGTATGGTTACAAAAATAATTTAATGTTTTGAATCCTCTAATTATGTACAACAAAAATCCCTTTCATTTTCTGATCAATGACTTATTCTTATGGTTAATTTTGTTATTTTGATGTATGTTTAACAAATGGGTTTGATAAGTTCTTTGATTAATAATTTGTTAAGAAGAACACAAATTTGATTTGAACTGTGCATATGTAATTACAACAGCTCATTCAAAATTAAACCTTTTAGAAGCTTATGCAATTATGTGTGTATATATATATATATATATATATGACTATCAGGTTAGATTTTGAAAGTAATTTATGAAAATGAATGATAATAAAAAAATAATGAGAAGGTAATGGGTTGATTTTATTGACTGTAAAGAATTGTCCAAGGAGGAAAGGGAAATATTTGATATATAAATAGAGTGGTATTATTATACAGTATCATTGTATCTCAATTCTCAAATAAGTAATCAACCAGAGTCTAATACGAAAGTTCTTGGGTGGCCCTTAAATGGGTTTAATCCTTTATATAGCATTTTGTTCGCCAATTACCAAATAGAGAATATTGATTAGAAATTAATGCATGTACTGGAGTAAAGAAACCACTTTACTAGATATGAATCAATCTAATAAATTATGTATTTATTGGAAATATATATGTGAATGCATCCTTGCTGGTTAAGTTAATCTCCAATATTTTCTAAGAAATATCTTAAATGAATATGGCATCTGTTTTAGAATTATATATTTATAATTTATCCATCCTTTACAGTTAAGATCACATGCACTGTTAATAAAGATATATTTGTTTGAGTAGCTTTGATGGGAAATTGGCGTGTGAATAGAGAAAAGTAAGGTATACTGATAATTAATAGTGACAAGATTCATCATTTAAGGCATGCATTATGGCCAAACTAAAAACTGTAAAAGAAAGAAAGCGCAGCAGTAGATTAGTCATTAGGATTAAAAATTGTCATTAGTTTTTGCAATTTGTTTGGCATAACTGGTATCTCTATCAAATGAAATATGGTTGATATCTAAGTACTAAACATATATGTTTGTCATCTTATGCAAAATAACATGTTTAGTAGGAAATGATTGTTGGAAGAATGAGTAAAGTGGTTGAGGCAAACTAAGTCCCACATCGGGGAAATTTGTGCCTTATGCCACTACTTATACTAATGCTTGATGCATTATATCAATAGAAAGAGGAGATAGAAGAGGGAGAGGCAATGGCATGATCATATATTAATGTTAATATTAAAAAGTCAAAGATTAGGGCCTTGGGCCTTGGGGCTCTTGGGGTCTCGTGATCGTACGGGCCTCCGAATGCCGCCAGGCCTGCTTGCGCTGTTCAAACGCCTATTTTTTTGAATACAGCCGCCAAATACCAACGGAAATGACTGTTGGTAAAGGGTCGCAACCTTTCCAACAGTTACAGCCGTTGCAATTCAAACAGGAGCGCCTGTTGCTGAAAAGATGCCTCTTCGCTGCTATATAAAGCCGTGTGAAAATCAAATCAAACCACTGATTTTAGTACTCTTCTTCTCCATCCTCCACTGCTCTGTTCTGCAAATACAAACCTACCTTGCGTTCGTCGTCGCTCTGCGATTGTAGCGCAACATCGCGGAGTAAGGTCCGTTTAACCTTGGGAGGCGAATTGCTAATCATCTCCTCTGCGTCGTGTGGGAGAGCAATATTGCTTTAAGGGAACAGTTTCGACTACTGGACTCGGACAAACTGCGAACAGACGGACTGTAATCAAACGGTACTGTCTACCTTCTTCTTCTTCTCTCATATAGTACTGTACACTGTACTGATTTGCAATTACTCAAATAGTAATAGCTGTTTGCCTTACTGTTACTTCGCTAGTTCTGAATCTACTTAGAATAACAATCTTAAAGCAATATTCTTTGTTTGTCTAAGTAACTTCTTTCGCTTTCAGACAATGGCGAACGAAAGCAAAGTTTCAGCAACTAAAACTGCTGTGACCGCACCACCAACAGGACCTTTGGTTCCTCCTACTGTCACATTCTCGCATGGAGAACGGCCAGAAAAATTCACTGGTGTTGACTTCAAAAGATGGCAGCAAAAAATGTTGTTCTACCTGACCACTTTAGGCTTGGCAAATTTCCTTACAGAGGATCCTCCTAAGGTCGATGAATTGGAGCCTGACGCTACAAAGGTCGAGGCACTCACTGCTTGGAAAAGTTCCGACTTCATATGTAAAAATTACATATTGAACGGGCTGGATAACAGTCTGTACAATGTGTATTGTACAGCGAAGACATCGAAGGAACTTTGGATGTCTCTAGACAAAAAGTACAAGACGGAAGATGCTGGCATGAAGAAATTCATCGTCGGTAAATTTCTGGACTTTAAAATGATCGACTCCAAGACAGTGATTAGCCAAATTCAAGAGTTGCAGGTTATTATACATGAAATACATGATGAAGGAATGTCCCTAAGCGAATCATTTCAAGTGGCTGCCGCAATAGAGAAATTGCCTCCATTATGGAAAGACTTCAAGAATTATCTGAAGCACAAACGAAAGGAGATGACAATGGAAGATTTGATTGTTCGACTCAGAATTGAAGAGGACAACCGAAAATCTGAAAAGAAAACAACTAATACTATTGTGGCAAAGGCAAATGTGGTCGAGTCTGAAAAGAACAACAAAAGAAAGAGGGAAAACAACCCAAACGCAAAAAGGCAAAGAAGTTCAAGGGAAACTGCCATAATTGCGGAAGAAAGGACATAAGGCAAGCGAGTGTCGAGGTCCAAAGAATCAGAACAAGAAGAAAGACGAAGCCAATGTTACTGAATGTGATAGGCTCTCGAATGATGTTTCAGAAATGAACTTATCTGCTGTAATCTCCGAATGCAACTTGATTGGCAACACGAAGGAGTGGTTTGTGGACACTGGTGCCACAAAACATATTTGCGCCAACAAATGGATGTTCTCCAACTACAAGCCTGCGACACAAGAAGAGCAACTCTTTATGGGAAACTCCTCCACGTCAAAGGTTGAAGGTAAGGGAAAAGTGGTTCTCAAAATGACTTCTGGAAAAGAACTCACTTTGAATGACGTGCTCCACGTTCCAGACATTCGGAAGAACTTGGTCTCAGGATCACTACTGAGCAAGAATGGATTCAAGTTGGTCTTTGTTTCTGATAATTTTGTATTGTCTAAAAACGGAGTGTATGTGGGTAAAGGGTATGTTAGTGATGGTCTGTTCAAAATGAACGTAATGACTATTGTACCAAAAGATATGAATAAAGTGGAACCTTCTATTTATATCGCTGAGTCATTTAATATATGGCATAATAGATTAGGACATGTTAACTTTGATACTTTACGGGAAATGATAAACTTAGACTTTATACCTAAGTTTGCCATAGACTCAAATTATAAATGTGAAACATGTACAGAAGCCAAAATGACTCGAACCTCCTTTCATAATGTTGAAAGGAACACTGAACCTTTAGATTTGATACATACAGATGTATGTGATCTAAAATTGTGTCAAACCAGAGGAGGTAAAAGATACTTTATCACCTTCATCGACGATTGCACTAGGTACTGTTATGTGTACCTATTAAGGAGTAAAGATGAAGCCTTCGATATGTTTAAACAATACAAGGCAGAAGTTGAAAATCAACTAAACAAAAAGATAAAAGCCTTGAGAAGTGATAGAGGTGGTGAATATGAATTCCCATTTGAGGAATTTTGTGCTCAAAATGGTATAATCCATCAAACGACGGCACCATATTCTCCTCAATCAAATGGAATAGCAGAACGTAAGAATCGTACCTTAAAGGAAATGATGAATGCTCTACTTATCAGTTCTGGATTACCAGATAATTTTTGGGGTGAAGCAATACTTTCAGCTAACCATATACTGAATAAAATACCTCGGAAAAAGATCTTTAAATCTCCACATGAACTTTGGAAAAACAGACCACCATCCTACAAATACTTAAAAGTGTGGGGGTGTCTTGCCAAAGTAGAAATACCAAAACCGAAAAAGGTCAAAATTGGACCAAAGACTATAGATTGCATATTCATTGGATATGCTCATAATAGTAGTGCATATCGATTTTTGGTGTACAAATCTGAAATTGATGACATTCATGAAAACACCATTATCGAGTCACGAAATGCAAGATTCTTTGAACATATTTATCCTCTAAAAACCTCTATTGAAACAAATGTTCAAAAGAGATCAAGAGATGCTTATACTCCTGAGGATAATATTAATCAAAACTCGAATGAGAGAAATGTTGGAACTGAGGTAGAAGAACCCAGAAGGAGCAAACGTCAAAGGACTTCGAAAACCTTTGGACCCGATTTCTATGCATATATGATAGAAAATGAACCTCTTACTTACCAACAAGCAATGTCATCTCCCGATGCTCCTTATTGGAAAGAAGCCGTCAATAGTGAAATAGAATCCATTCTACAAAACCATACGTGGGAACTAGTGGATCTCCCTAAAGGATCAAAACCACTAGGATATAAATGGATATTTAAGAAGAAACTAAAGGCTGACGGCTCAATAGACAAGTATAAAGCAAGACTTGTAATAAAAGGATTCAGACAGAAGCAAGATCTGGATTACTTTGATACATACTCTCCAGTTACCAGAATAACATCGATTAGGATGCTTATTGCAATCGCATCTATATTGAATTTGGAAATACACCAAATGGATGTGAAAACAGCGTTTTTGAATGGTGAACTGGAAGAAGAAATATATATGCTGCAACCTGAAGGGTTTGTAAGCCCAGGAAATGAAAACAAAGTGTGTAAGTTGGTTAAATCACTTTATGGTCTTAAACAAGCACCAAAACAATGGCATGAGAAATTTGATGAAACTATGTTATCAAATGGATTCGCTATAAACGAATCAGATAAATGTGTTTATATAAAATACACACATATTGGATATGTCATTGTATGTCTCTATGTTGATGACTTATTGATCCTAGGCAATAATAAGGCCATAATAACATCAACAAAAGATATGTTATCCTCTAGATTCGATATGAAAGACCTAGGGCTGGCTGATGTAATATTGGGTGTAAAAATTATGAGAACACCACAAGGCTATGCATTATCTCAATCACATTACATAGCCAAAATACTTGAAAATTTCAAGCAATACAATATAACCATTGCAAAATCACCAGTAGATATGAACCAAAATTGGGTTAAGAACACTGGTGACAGTATATATCAGCTTGAATACTCTCGTGTATTAGGAAGTATCATGTATGTAATGAACTGCACAAGACCAGATATCGCATATGCTGTAAGTAAGCTTAGTAGATTTACCAGCAATCCTGGTAAACATCATTGGAAAGCGATAATAAGAGTTCTTGGATATCTAAAATATACACAGAATTTTGGTTTACATTATACAAATTATCCTTCAGTAGTGGAAGGTTACAGTGACGCAAATTGGATAACTGGATCACACGATACTAAATCCACGAGTGGATACGTATTCACATTAGGAAATGGAGCAATTTCGTGGAAGTCATCCAAGCAAACTTGCATAGCAAGGTCAACAATGGAGTCTGAGTTCATTGCTCTAGATAAAGCCGCAGAAGAAGCAGATTGGATTAGGAGTTTTTTGGAAGACATTCCAAATTGGGAAAAACCAGTACCTCCAATATGTATACATTGTGATAGTCAATCTGCTATAGGAAGGGCTAACAGCACATTGTATAATGGTAAATCTCGACATATTCGTCGTAGACATAAAACCATAAGACAACTTCTCTCTAATGGAGTTATCACTATAGACTATGTAAGGTCAAAGGATAACATAGCGGATCCAGTAACAAAAGGCTTGCCAAGAGAGAAAGTTCAAACCTTATCGATGGGAATGGGGTTAAGACCTATGAACTAAAAGTTTACTAAAACGGAAACCCCACCTAGTTGACTGGAGATCCCAAGATCTAGGTTCAAAGGGACAACTAAGTTTAGGATAAACTTGACGGCACTGTTAAATATAAACCATTCCTATGATAAGTCAGTGCATAACCCGTCGGAGAATAGGATAAGCTTGGCTTTTAATGATGTCTATACTGTGGTGTTATAAAGAACCAAGTGGGGTATTACGGGATACTCTTTATAGAATCACCTATGTGAGTGCGATGGCGCCGCTTCAAGAAGAATTGTAAGGTCGAATTCTTCAAGCACTCATGAAACCAAGGCGGTGTTCATGGCAAAAACGAACACAAACAGAGAACCAAGGGGTTAACAAGCATTTATCATGTGTTATCTTTATAGACTTACACAAACGGCTTACAGTTCAAAGACAGTCCAGTCTACTGATTCGCCAGTTAGTTATAACGATAAAACACTAGGAAAAGTTCAAGGCCTCTGTGCTACTTTTACCGATATGATAAATGTTACACAAAGTTTCAGAACAGATTATACAACCACTCACTCATGTGGGGGATTGTTGGAAGAATGAGTAAAGTGGTTGAGGCAAACTAAGTCCCACATCGGGGAAATTTGTGCCTTATGCCACTACTTATACTAATGCTTGATGCATTATATCAATAGAAAGAGGAGATAGAAGAGGGAGAGGCAATGGCATGATCATATATTCATGTTAATATTAAAAAGTCAAAGATTAGGGCCTTGGGCCTTGGGGCTCTTGGGGTCTCGTGATCGTACGGGCCTCCGAATGCCGCCAGGCCTGCTTGCGCTGTTCAAACGCCTATTTTTTTGAATACAGCCGCCAAATACCAACGGAAATGACTGTTGGTAAAGGGTCGCAACCTTTCCAACAGTTACAGCCGTTGCAATTCAAACAGGAGCGCCTGTTGCTGAAAAGATGCCTCTTCGCTGCTATATAAAGCCGTGCGAAAATCAAATCAAACCACTGATTTTAGTACTCTTCTTCTCCATCCTCCACTGCTCTGTTCTGCAAATACAAACCTACCTTGCGTTCGTCGTCGCTCTGCGATTGTAGCGCAACATCGCGGAGTAAGGTCCGTTTAACCTTGGGAGGCGAATTGCTAATCATCTCCTCTGCGTCGTGTGGGAGAGCAATATTGCTTTAAGGGAACAGTTTCGACTACTGGACTCGGACAAACTGCGAACAGACGGACTGTAATCAAACGGTACTGTCTACCTTCTTCTTCTTCTCTCATATAGTACTGTACACTGTACTGATTTGCAATTACTCAAATAGTAATAGCTGTTTGCCTTACTGTTACTTCGCTGGTTCTGAATCTACTTAGAATAACAATGATCACTGGTGAGTTTGTGTATAACAGAAGTTACTCCCGAGTACAATATAGCACATGAAATAAAGACTGTAACATGGACTAATACCAATATTCCCATAAACCTCAACTAGGAGTTTCAGTCAGGGAATGAGGATCTTGCTTAATAGCTATACAAGTGTTGTACAGAGAGTTTTACATATGTTACATATTCTTACATGTGAAACACAAAATCATGCACTTTCAATTAATTTGAAGTGTTAATATATTTTACCAGCTTGAAATGAAAACGTTTGGGCGGTCTTGGCGCATTTGCTCTAAAACAACATTTTGGTAAGAAATTAATGGAGCTTGAAGATGAGAAAAAAGATGTACAAGTGGGTTATTTTTACCGAAACAGTTTCACTTCAATATATATAAATATATTATCTTAGAGTAAAAATTGCAAAATGATTATAGCAAGAAAGAGACAAGTTGTTGGCTGAAGTGGAAAGCATTGCATCACCTGAAACTGTTTCTTCTTACTTTCTTGCATCATCATACTTTCTTCTTATGACTATCTTTCTCTCCTTTTATTATACAATTCTAAAACCCCCCACTAAAGACTGATATGATTAATTTATCAAGTAATTTTAGCAATGCAGTCGGTTAATCACTGATATGCTTCTTTCCCATTTTCATCTTTCCTGTTACAATTATATTGCAACATTATTGGGAATAACTTACTAGGAAGGTGCACTGAAGTGGAATCAGTCCAGCACATGTTATATGATATGTTGGATACCAAAAATAAAAGCCTTGACATATCAAAAGGAGATTGCCTCAATTGCTCCAATATAGCATATCGACTGTTTGGGAAGGTAACTTTTTAATTATACAAATTCTCATTTTTTTAACCTTGCTAACATATATCATACTTGAACTTTTCCAAATACAATCCATAAATCATATTGACTGGTATATTTGTATTTTGGGTTTGCAATGCACTGAGCCTACAAATAAATTTACAGTTCTACATATTTTTCATCCAACCACAATTTTCATTCCATTAATCTACATGTACTTCTCGGATATTAGTATCCAGCCAATAAAACATGGCATTCCACTGATCTACATGCACTGAGTAGATTTTTCTATTTTTATTCCAATGAACTATCCCCTTTTTCCCCTCATATATTATCATTATTGGGAAAGGAAGAAATTCCTGAATATAATTGTGCTTATATACCAATTGAATCAATGCTTAAAGTGCAGGTTAAGCCAGAGGCAGGAAACATAATTATTTACATTTAATTGTAATATTTGGAGGATATTCGATATAACTGAAAAATATTTACGATTGTTTTGTCTGTTGGTGGATTTTGGCAGACCATCTTGATTCGGCCTTTCATCGTGTGTGCTGTTTTAAGAGGAGTAACTTTTAATCAAGCAAGTTACAACAGTTTTATTGATCTACAAGACAAACTTCACCAAAATATTTGCAGGTATATATTTTGTTTTCTTATCAAATCTTTTTATTTGTCGGTAAATTTTTTGATGTACTTCTATGTTTGCAGGAAGAGAACTCTTGCTGCAATTGGAACTCATAATTTGGACCAGCTCAAAGCACCATTCACATACGAGGTAATACTGCTATACCATATTTTTTTCCTTTAGTTCAATACCTTTAGCATTTTTATGTTGAAATGTTTTGACCAATGCTATTCAAAAGGACCAAGTTCCGCAAATTGAATAACGTACTATGTCTGGAAACAATGTGTTTTAACTCATGAGATAACCAACAGTAGCAATTATTTGGTTTCGACATTTATCATTATTTTTAATTCCAGGGCTCAAAGGCTGCAATGTGAATGGAAGGCAATCAATAATGTGGCATGTTCGAGGACTCCTCATGTTTATACGCCTAAGGTAATATAATTAACTCTATTATTGTGCTGCTGAGTTTACCAATCATTTAGCTGCTGAAATTTCAAGTTACTTAGGACAATAACGAATTCTTTAATCATTAATGTATACTTCAACTCAGTAATGTCATGTAACTAGTGTAACTTAATGAAAACTATATAAAGAGAAATGGCTGTGTGGCATATTAGGAACATGCCCTCATTTGAAATTAATTTATTCTAGCATTTGCACCATTTAGGAATTATGTTTTCTGGTTTAATTCACAAACAGCAAATGCTTATGCACACTGTTTATAGATTGAGCCTGGTCTTTACATTATCAAATACATCCATGTTCCCACATTTAGTTTGTCCATATTTTCCGAATTTCATGAAATTTAACCGATGCATCAAATCAAAATCCAAGTTTAGCATCTTTGTAGGGACACGTAATTAAACAACACGCTTACCATTTATTTGCTTAGAAAATGACATATCAAGTTAAATCAACGTGTTAACGCCACAGTCCATTTCTCTGAGTGTTATAGCACCATGGCGAAAGATTTTTTCGTCATTGTTGAACTTCCATAATATATTTGAAGAGTTTTCTAGAACATTGAGACCCACCGGTAGCATTTTCAGTTTTCTTCTTCTTCTTTGCATTCAGTTATCAAATGTTCCAATCTTACTGAGTTCTTACCATTGAGCTTCTCTTATTCCTAATAACATTCAGTTAACAAATGCTTGCTCTGCTCTTATTCCTAATAACATGCTGGGCACCATGTCATGGAACAGGAAAAATCATTTACGTCTTCGAGATTCAAGTCTATAGGAAGTAGCAAAGAATTATAAGGTCGCCGGTGCCCCTGATGATAGAAGCGGAGTTTTACAGCAGGTCTACCTCCAATGCATTTTTCATGCTAATACCGGTTTGATTACAGCTTAAAGTCATAGTTGCAGTCGCTATGGTTATTGAACGTGTATGTTTTCTTGTTATTGAACGTGTATGTTTGCTTGGTGTTCTTTATACAGTGCAGCAACCATTGCTTTTTGCTCAATAGAAATTTCAGTGGTTGCCTTTGATCTTTTGTAACGGGTTGGTTTATCGTCGTCATCATCTGGCATTATCAGAGGATCTGACTTTGGTATAGACAAATTTCAGTGGTTCCATTTGCATAAAATTTTCCATGTAATGGGCATTAATTTCCATACTGTAATGTTGTGGACAAATGCTCATTGTAAGGTTTTGCAAACAAATTATGTAAGCTAAGGTTTATGAATGACTAGTCTTGTTGCAATATTGTGTGATGATGAAAGCAGAATTGATGTATGCCAACAAATTGTGAATTATATATATATATATATATATATATATATATATATATATATGATACGGCCTTAGACCGTATTAAATTACCGATTTGATACGGCCTTATGCATTTGATATGGCCTTAGGCGGTATCAAATTGACAAAGATGCCATTTTTTGATACGGCCCAGAACACTGTCAAATCGATTTAGATACGGCTATGAGCACTGCTTAATTGGTATTTCTGGTGTAGTGATTGGCTAATTAGCAAACCAGCTGAGTTCCCAAATGACCCTCGAGTTTCAACATGCTCAGAAGAACTCATATCTAGATTACTGAAGAGAGACCCTGCAAAGAGGATAAGATCCATTCATATGATAAAAGGTAGCATGATATTGATAAATAATAAAGGGTAAAGAATGGATGCATGGCAACATAAAATTTGGGTTGCGTGTCAATGGTTAGGAATCAGGTCTTTCAGATAAATCCATTCTTTATGTTTTATTTGTGGTTTACAATTGAACCTATTTTGTTCGTGCATCGCTGCCTTTAATATTGTGTGAATAGTTTTGCTAATTGTGTTGGCCAAAAGTGATATTCTTTGCAGTTGTATGTCAGATATATTAAGTATTAATCCTACTTGATATATAATAAAGATACATGCATGTAGTTGTGACTAATTTGAATCAATACATGGGTAATATATTTTTAGTTTTAAATGGGTTTATATGTAAATTTTAATTTAATTGGATTTCCACTTTTTCAATTAATTCCATTCTTGTTCAAATTACGCTATAATTTTTTCGTTAAAATCTAACTTAAAATATGTTTTAATAAAAAAATTTATATTTCATATTGATCACCCTAACGGTCGGTTTTCCCACCGTTGTGCGGTAATACTAGTTTAATTTGATCTTTGTCCTTAATTTAATTACAAAATTTAGTTGTCCTATAATTTAATTTTTTTATTGAAATGTGTCCTTAATACTAAGTACTTGTTAAAACTGGATAATCTAGAATCAGCAACAAATACCAGTGTAATAATTATACATTAACGATAAAGGAAAAGTAATTATATTATATACGAGTGCTTAATAATCTATTGTCTTTCTAAAACTGGATAATGAGAACTTTAAATAATAATTTATCCTTCAAAAGTGTGTTAGCTATTTGGGAAGATTTCGGTACGGATTTAGTACATATGCAACATACACTACTCAAAACATATGATCCATAATTATATGAAGACTTAAGCAAAATGTAATTCAAAAAAATGCAAAATAAGCAATCTACCACATTGGAAAAAATATATATTGCTCTAAAAGTAATTATGAAAAAAAGTAGTAAAGGAATTATACATGCCTAGAATAGATGTCAATCACTTATTTCTTGCATGGAAAAGATTCAAAATATGCCAAATTAGCATATGATTATTAGCACTCTATGTATACATACACATGAACGGAAAATCCTATTGTGGTAAAATAATTTAGAAGATAAAAGTTAGTTTTTTTTATATATATAACCTAGCCACTATGAAACATCATTCATTTACAATTTACATTTTGGTATAAAGTAGTCGGACATGTATTAATGAAAATAAATATGAACTTATTTCATCAATTGTAAAATATAATTCTATACGTGGAAAAAAATACTGCTTAAAACTAAACTGAGTTCTCAAACTACATTTAGAATTTAGTGTTGTTTGTAAGGAATAAGAAGAGATAGATAGAATAGAAGAAAAATAGATTAACATTCAAATGTATATCGCTGAACCTTAGAAGCATTATTGATATCTCCTAAGAAAATAAAAATACCTTAACCGTTGTATTTAATAGTAGTGCCCTTTTTATCTAAATGGGCATCTGTTTATTATACAACACAACGCAAGGGTATAAAGAACCTAATATTTATACCCTAGCCATTATGAAACATCATTCACATACAATTTACATTTTGGTATAAAATAGTCGGACGTATATTAATGAAAATAAATATGAACTTATTCCATCAATTGTAAAATGTAATTGTATACGTGGTAAAAATAGTGCTTAAAACTAAACTGAGTTCTCAAACTACATTTAGAATTTAGTGTCGTTTGTAAGGAATAAGAAGAGATAGATAGAATAAAAGAAAAAATAGATTAACATTCAAATGTATATCGCTGAACCTTAGAAGCGTTATTGATATCTCCTAAGAAAACAAAAAGATCTCAACCATTGTATTTAATAGTAGTGCCCTTTTTATCTAAATAGGCATCTATTTATTATACAACACAACGCAAGGATATAAAGAATCTAATATTTACAAATGAGGGAAATTTAAAAAAATGTTTTCAACTTGTTAACTTAAGAACTCATAGCTAATAAAAATATGCACTGAACATGACACAATTGTCAAACTATTAGATGTTATGCATAAATGGATAAATAAAAATCAATATCCATGTCTGAAGCATTCAATAATTTGCAAAAGTGTGAAATAACATATATGAAAACAAATAATATAAAGAAACTAATCCAAAATCAATCAATCATCTTGACGAAAAAATTTGAACAGAGGCGGCCTTTTCAATCCAACCATCAAATTCTAATAACATCCTTATATTAATACTAAAATATATATATATATATATATTATATTTTAACTTAAATTTGTAAAAAAAATAACAAGTCCAAAGGTAAATGAAAGGTTCCCAAAATAGGCTATGTTATCCAAAAACTATGTGTAAACCATACCACTCGGGATAAGCATTTCAATGATGACATCGGAAAATAAGCTAATGTACAATGATTCTATCAAATGTAATTATGAATGAATTAAGTAGTCAAATGATTGCGCTTTTGAATTTGAATAGGAGTGCGCATCAAAACAGGAAAATAATATTTGAAAAGAAATCAAAATGGTTAACAAATTTGATGCTAAAGGTAATGTTTAAACAAACAAAAATCACATAGAAAAGAAAGGCCTAGAACAAAAGAAATGAATATGCAGAGGCTAATTTGGGAATTTTACGGTTGGATCAAATAAATATTGCTGGGAATTATTATATAGATAGATACATCATATGCAGGTCTGTTGTAAACAATACAATGGAAGAGTGGTTATGCAAGTAACATGTAGCTAGTAATAACAACTAAATGGAATTACCTCTTGAAAGTTGGATTTCCATTACATCTCCCTGTTGAATCATTGAGGTCAAATTAATGATGTAGAAAAACAAAGATGAAAATATATAATGGTATCTTATCTTGTTAATTAAAAAAAAATACTGAATATTTCATTGCATATTCAATGATCTAATCCTAGAAATAAAAATACAAAATAGTATCAGTCAAGAACTGTTAATTAGTAAACGCATTCAAATCTCCGTCTTAAAAAGAAGAAGCAAATATTGAATTATTTTCAATCTGTGTGCTGTTAAATTTTGGAAAAAACAATTTTTTTGAAAAATAATGCAATGTTCGCATATAATAAAAAAGCAAGATCTAGCTAAGGGGAATTTGAGATATGGAGTAAAATAGAATTGTGGAAAACTGTTATTGAAAGATATATATCATAAATAATAAAATTGAAAATGAAAAAAGTAGCATGATTATGTCATACAAAAAAGGGGATTGTTAAAGGGACTCCACATTTGGTTAAGGGGAGGACCAATTTTTATTTATTGTGTAATTGTTATGGGGAGGACAAAATGAATTAGCCTCCCCTTAAACATATAAATTAAAATTCCAATATTAACCCTCATAAAAATAAGCAATGGATATAGTTAATGTAATAGAGACACAACAAAAATTTCATGGGTAATCAGAAGGCATCGGATTAGGTAATTGTTAGATCAAAATTTGGACCCAACACCCAAATTGTTCTGATTTGTAAAGAATTATAACTGGAGAATGAAGAAAAAGCAGAAAACACACAGAATTTATAGTGGTTCGGCGTTAACGAGCCTACGTCCACTTTATATGTTATCGATTATACTTTGAATGCTAGTACAATCAATGATTTCTCTCAAACTCACTTTTACAATTGTAATTTCTCTCGGTAATCTCGTAATAAAACTGACAAGAAATGGTGGTATGACAGTAATGGCGGAATCAGTGCTCAATACTGCCAAAAAGATCCTGAAAAATGCCAAACTCTAGGCTATTTATAGCTGATTTTATCAGGCGGATCGCGGTCACACGTGGCACAGATCCCGAGAATATCGGATCGGATCGCGGCTTGATGAAGAATTAGTCAAGTTAGTCGTTGTGGACAGGTGTCGCGATCCCCTTACATATCGGATCGAGCAAGGAGGAGGAATTGGTCAAAGTGACAGTTGAGGACACGTGTCGCTGGATCCGGGCATCTCGGATCGCCGAAGAATAGCTCGTGCTTGAACAGGTCAGAGGCTTCGCTATGCATCGGGGGATCGGATCGGTCTGTGCTGGGTAGTAGTTTATGGACGGATCGATTCGTGTAGAAGTGGTCGGATCGCTAATGCAATGGGGGCGATCCGATGGGGGTGATCCGATGGGGGGCGATCCGTAAGGGCGACCCTCTGATGCGATCTGATTCTTCATGGACTTAAGGGACATAGTTTCATACTTTCTTCTTGTGAGTGAACCTTGGTGGCTTGGTCAAAAAGCTAGCCAACATTTTGCCCCCTCGAAGTATGTTTTATCGACGATGGAACATGCTTTGAAACTGCAAAAAATTTCTTTTCATAAAGAGATGCAAATCAATGGTGGCGTCTATTCAAAAGGCCATATCATTTACGGAAAGTTGTCCCTTTGCTCGCCATAAATATCGGATAAATCTTTAATAGTTTCCCTATTTATTGGAGAATTCTTTTCTGGGATCTTTTAGAGTCTTCATCATCGAATCTACCAGGTGCATTTTTGAATTTCATTCCTGTCGGTCATTTATTTGTTCGGATCGCATGTGCGAGTCACGGTCCGTTAGCAAGTCGTTCGCCTCGTCCTTTGGTGAGCATTTGGGCCTCTTCACGGAACGAGACGGGCTTCTCTTCGAGACGTGGTGGGCTTTTGGTTCGTGGCCCGCCTGTTTTCTCGGATCGAATAAGACAAAAAGGGGGAGACTAACGGTCGCCCCTTTGCCTATATAAATCGATCCTCATCCTCATTCTTCTCCTCTTCTTTCTTCTTTCGCAGCCGCCGCCAATTTTCTGAGAGAAAACCCTAACTTTGATTTCCAAATTTCCAACCGATTTCAAACTTTAAGAAGGTAATTAAACAGCTTTTCTTTAGTTTCTATCGTGTTCGCACTGGTTCAGAGAGTGGAGACAGCGTAGTTTTGTAGGATTTGGTGATAGTAAACGCGAGCGCGCCTGGTTCGATTCCATGGGTTTAAGGGTGAAGAGGAGAGTTGAGGAAGAAGAAGGAAGGGATGACCAGGTCGGTTCGTGGGCGAGGCCCGAGTTCGAAGCGATGGTGAAGCGAGGGGAGAGGGAACGGAACTGGAATGTTGATTTGGCTACTGGGTCGGATCGCGGAAACGGCAAGGCTATAGTTCGTGGGGAACTAGATGCGAGTGTCAGATCGTGGAGATACTGGAGCTTCGGGTCGTGGAGAATGGGGGGCGATACGGATCGCCAAGTTACCATCGCGATCCGTCTGGAGGAATTGGTGCGCTTCACGATTTGAAGCCTTTCCATGATCTAGTACCCTTCCGCGTACCGAGTCCTTTACCACGATCCGACCATATGTCGCGATCCGAACCTGCCCCGCGATCCGACTGACGAACAATCTGATGCACACGCTGACTGAATAATATGATGCAACTCTAACAAATCGATGGACAGTTAGGTTAGAGCCTTTGAGATGAACATTCCGGATTGAACAAATGCATAATCTACCAATTGAACAACAACCAATATCTTGATGATTTTGTTGACCTTTGTACCTTTCTTTAATGCACGCACTAGCACACACTGGCACTTGCACACACAGGGGGATGGGTAGTTTTAATCTTATTTCTCATGTTTACTCGCCTAAACAGTAATGTCGGATAATCACTCCTCTTCAAGATCTAACACAGAGACGGATCCCGAGGTGTCTGAGCACCATAACCCTGAGGTCCCTCCAACTAACCCCAGGGGCGAGGATTCTGGATCCGAGTATGAGGCAACGGAATCGGATCCATCTGAAAGTACTTCACTTAACGAGGAGTCTGAAGTAGACGGTCGAGCTCCTGACGAGATTCCTGACGCACTTGGGATAGAGAAATTTACTGATTCTTTAGCTTCCAAACTCGATGACATAAAGCTTAAGAGAATTTGCCTGAGACACGGGATCTCGGGGGATGACGTGAGGACACCCGGCAGCGAAGATAGACCTCACTTAGCTCCGGAAGGATAAATGACAGTCAGCCGGCTCATGTGCTGGGTAGGAGCTATTCCTCCGTTTCCTCCAATCGTCATTGAGACCTTAAAACGATTGGGTATCACTCCGATGCAGCTCCATCCCAACGCCTACGTAGCTCTATACACTCTATATATTGCATACGTGGAAATCCTGCATACCGAGCTTACATTTAAAGATTTAAAATTCTTTTATCTTTTCAAGCACCGCTCCTCGGCAACCCCAAATTTCTCTTTCTTCGAATCGGTAGCGAATAGGAAGGTTCTGTATGACGGATACAGCAATATAGGGGATCCCAAGTCTGATTGGTTCTATATAAAGAGACAGGCTGGGTGCTCAAGAAGATGGCTTAAATCAAGTAAACTTTAATCTTTTGACTGAATATCTTGCTTAAGAAATCGAAGCATTAACATCCCCCCTTTTTTGTTTTAAGCAGATCACGTCTTTCCCAAGACGGAAGGCTTGGTATACAATAATCGATTGTCTATTCTTCTACAAAGCAGATCCGATTTTCTAAGGATCAAGAAGTGTATTAATGATGAAAATCTTCACAAGAATCGCCTTTTGGATATAAGGTTTGGACTTGGTGCAGGCGGCAAACCCTACAAATATGTGCCCCCAACAGAGGGAGAAGGAACATCACGGGCAGTAGAAACAATTAAATTCCGTAAGAGTCCTTCCCCGATAATCATCCAGGATGACGAGGATCTAAACATATATAGAGGGGATGAGGCCCGTAGTGACAAGTCTAAGGAAATCCCAGTCTCTCCAGGGGGTTTTCCCTTAAGGGCCTCTCTTCCGATCGAACCTGCTTCTCCTGATGATTTAACAGAAGAACAGCTATTTAAAGAGATGAGCAAAATTCCTTTGCCTGATGATGTATATACAGAGGGGGACTTTGAAGGAGAGCCATTCTTCCCTGCTTCTGAGGAAACCACTGTTCCAGTTGGAGGACAAGAGACTACTCCGATGAGCCTGACTTCAGGCCCGGGTCTGTTAGGGGGAATTGTATGGGATGCACAAATCACACGCACTGCCTGACCCCACACTTTTATATCAACAGTATTCAAGGCTTTAATATGCTCTTTTTTCTTTTATAGGAAGGATGTATCGCAGGCGGTCCTATTCTTATCGCTCTCTTCGTGAGGGCACACCCAGTCTTCATCCGAATCCCGAACGCTCTCGCGGCCTTTCTCACAAGCCTACTTCTTCGCAATCCCGGTCTCCACCAAAATCAACCTCTGGCAAGCCAACCAGTTATTCGGTACCACCTACAGGGGGAAAACAACTTCCTAAAGAGATAACCCCTCCGAAGAGTGCACCCTCTCACAGCAGGTCGTCAAAAAGACACTACGAGCCCAAGGATAAAAGCAAGGATCCAATCAAGGATTCTGAAAAAGAGAAAAGTGACATTGTCCCTTCCAGCCAGCAAGAGTTGGTTGCCCCCGAGTCACGAGATTACATCCATGGCCCCGAGACTCAAGCTAAGCTGGAAAAGTTGCGAGAACAATTCCCTAACATCTTCTCCGAAAGGATGATGTTTGTTCCAGCCTTGGAGCCCGTCCCTAGGAACTGGGATACTGAAGTCATCGGGCGCATTCGTCATGTAGCCAGGCAGTATGAAGTGATGAAGAAACATGCCGTTAATCTTTCAGAGGTCATCCGAACGCTTGAGATGGAAGCACATAGATCCAAGGTGAAGATAGATAACAATGAGAGGGCTAGGACAAAAATGGAGAAGGACTTGGAAGACGCCCAATTCCAACTTGCCTTAGCGCGGAGAGAGGCTGAAAATTATAAGACTGAATTGGAGAATGCTAAGAAACGCTTTCATTCTGAACTTGACTCAAATAGCCAAGAGAAAATGGCCTTAAAGAAGGAGGTAGAAGATCTTAAAATGGCCAACATTGAGTTGAAGACGACACAGGGCCATTTTGAAGCTGAGAGAGCTGCTTGGGAGGAAGAAAAAGCAAGCTTGAAAGAAAGTTTAGCTTTGGCCGAAGCAGAGAAGGTGATTTTGAATGATCAAGTTGCAGATGCAGAGAGGCGCGTGGCTCTTGCCGAAAAGAATGTAGAGAGTGCCATTGAGATGGCTACTACTTCTAACAACAAACTCCTCGAGAGAGAAAAGGATATCGAAGGGTTCGAAGAGATGATTTTTGACTTCCTCGGCCATGTCCTCAAAACCCGTAACATCTCGTGGATCCCGGACTACCACGTTACTTTAGCCAATTTATGGGATGCCATCGTTGAGGGTGAGAAGCAGAGATTGGGAGTTAAAGAGATTGACGAAGATGAGCTGATGAAGACCATCCTGAGGGATAACGAGCCCGAGGATCTAGCAGAAGGCTGTCGTTTAATTCAAGAAGAAATGGAGAAGGAGAAGGCCTTGGCTAAGGGAAAAAACAAGGTTGATGAAGGTTCGAGCTCAGCTGTAGAGCCCAAGACCTCCGGAGTTGAGGAATACCATCCTGATGATCCATTAATTCCTTTGGGCCTAACTCCTGTGGTTGTTGGAGCTTCTGCAGCTAGCCTAGATGGAGGATCAGCGGAAGGTATCTCCCTTTTTTCCCCACAATTTGTCAAAGCAATTGTGAGTTGTCGTCGTCTGGTAGAGCAACCAATCGAATTAATAACATGTGTTCCCCATAATACAGGTGGCGAGCCCGTCGACAAGGATGTCGAGAAGAGGAAAGAGGCGGATAAGATTGTCGTCTTGCCTAGCGCCGGTGTTGATATACCGAAGCAGGCTGAAGGTACAACAGCAGAGAAGGGCGTCCTGGCACCCCGTGCTGATGCTCCCAAGGATGATGAAACCATCGAGGCCTTGAAAGATATGGACGGGCGCCATGTAGAGGATGAGGAGGATATCATTAGCACCAAAGAAGCCGAAGACGATGACGACGAAACTTTGGCTAACAGAAAAGCTAGGCAGGAAAAGGAGCTGGCTTCAAAGAAGATGGGACAAGAGCCTTTGAACATAGCCCCTATCTCGGAGTTTAATCCCAAAACTGGGATGGTTTTGAAACTCCAGCCCAAATCCATTAGCAAACAACTTCATTTTGCGAACCCTGATGATTTCCCAACTTCCTTGACTGATAAGAGAAAGAGAAAGGAGGTGGAGTCTTCTGATGAGTCGGACGTTCCTCTTATAGACAAACGGAAAAGAAAGAAGGGTGATCAATCCGAAACTGACAAGGCGAAGCTGGAGAAGCAGAAACAGGAGAAGAAGTCCAAGCGTAAATAGGATATGGTCGCTTGTCTATATTTTGTCTTTAGGTTTCCCACTGGTCAGGAAATGTAATTATGAGACTGGCCCTCATTTTGTTTTAGGTTGTTTTTCACTTTGTAGGCTTGTAGTTTATAAATTAAAGTTTATCTCTTTTGCATCACCGTGTACCTGCATTTGATAAACTTTTCATGATTAGTCATAGAGCATCTGATTATAACTACAAATCAGTCAAGCAACAGAAAGAAAATTTTAAAAATTTCCATGTTGCATCAAAGTTCATGTGTATATGTATATATGTATATGCCCCCAATCAATCGTTAACGTGGCGCTTAACTAGGGCTTATTAAGGATTGATTAGCGTTGTTCGCATGTTGCCCCCTATTTCTGAATATGGGGGACTTAGAGAATTTAATAAGATAACTGTCCTTGTGGTGCTGAGTTTCCGACACCTTTTTCATCGCTTAATCATAGACTCTTTTATACTCTCCTGGCAGCCGCCGATGTTAGAGTTCGAATCTAGCAGTTTAATTGCTCCCCGATCCTTCAGCGGGGAAGGAGTTCTTTCTCAGCGCTCGATCGGAGACACTTTTATACTCACTCTGCTCTGGAGAGTTAGAGTTCAAGCTCAGCAGTTCAATTGCTCCCCGATCCTTCAGCGGGGCAAGAGCTCTTTCTCAGCGCTCAGTCGGAGACGCTTTTATACTCTCTCTCTGCTCTGGAGAGTTAGAGTTCAAGCTCAGCAGTTCAATCGCTCCCCGATCCTTCAGCGAGGCAAGAGCTCTTTCTCAGCGCTCAGTCGGAGACGCTTTTATACTCTCTCTGCTCTGGAGAGTTAGAGTTACGTCAATGCGGTTCCGATCATGGTACACCGCCATGACTCACGGAGATCGCCCTCATGTCCGTTATGCTCTCTCTCGTCTCTGGAGAGTTAGAGCGCTATCAATGATATGATTTACTTTATCGCACCCTTAGGGTTTTGACTGGTGACTGCTTTCCATTCTGATGGAAGACACCTATAATTATATGCTTCTGTGATCGTCGCATGGTTCACAGCAATTTCCATAAAAATAGAATGACAGATAAAAAATAGTGCAATAAAGGTAAACGACACACAATATTTTTATAGTGGTTCGGTCGAATCATGACCTACATCCACTTTATAATTTTTGCTTAAGAAATCGGACTATTCTAGGCAAGTCGTGCCTTGTACATGGTCCTTAATAAAACAAAAGAACAGATCTGACATCTTTACGTTAGATACGGCCGTAAATGTTGGGCATTCCACGCTCTGGGGATTTCCTTTCCATCTACGGTCGCTAGCTTGAAAGTTCCATTATCAAGCTTGCACAGAATAGAGTATGGTCCTTCCCACTTCGCGCCCATATGAGTTGGGGCTGGGAAGACACGCTTCAGAACCAAGTCTCCGGGTTCGAAGGTTCGGGCTCGAACCTTTTTGTTATAGTATCGAGCGACCTGTTGCTTGCATCTCAAGGCACGCAGGTCTGCTTCATCCCTCTTTTCTTCGATCATATCCAGGGATTCAAGGAGCAATTCATTATTAGTCATCGGATCGTAATAAGTCACTCGGTGAGAAGGTACTTTTATTTCAACCGGGATGACTGCTTCTGCTCCAAAAGCAAGGGAGAAGGGGGTATGGCCTGTTACCGATTTATACGTTGTCCTATAGGCCCATAGTGCTAAGGGTAGTTCATCAACCCACATGGCTCTGGCCCGTTTCGGTCTTCTTTTCAGAATGGATTTAATCACTTTATTCGCCGCTTCGACCTGTCCGTTCGATTGCGGGTGCGCCACAGAGGTGTACCGTTTCTCAATGTGGTATTTCTAGCAGAAGTCTCTGAATTCAGTGCTATCAAACTGAGTTCCGTTGTCGGTTATAACAATCTTTGGAATCCCAAATCGACAGATGATGTTTCTAACGACAAAATTGATCACCCGTTTGGTTGTGATTGTAGTCAGTGGCTCAGCCTCGACCCACTTGGTGAAGTAATCTACGGCTACAATAGCGAACTTTGCCCCGCCCTTAGCTATGGGAAGACTTCCGATGATATTAATTCCCCACATAGCGAAAGGCCATGGACTCGTCATCGTTTTTAACTGACTAGGAGGTGCTCTAGGTATTTTTGAAAATCTCTGACATGCATCACATCATCGTGCGTACTTCGCCGCATCTTTGTTTATGGTAGGCCAGAAATAACCATGTCGCAACACCTTTTTTGCCAATGTTTGCCCTCCAGTGTGATCGCCGCATTCACCTTCATGTACTTCTTGCAGTACACGCTTGATATCGTCATGAGCTATACACCGGAGAAGGGGCATCGAAAATCCTTGTCTGTAAAGAACTCCGCCTTGCAGAACGTATCGGGCAGCTTTACGAATTACTTTACGCCTCTCACTTTTCTTGGTCGGAAGCGCTCCATTCATCAAGAAATTCTTTAGAGGGGTCATCCATGACTCCCTTTCTGGTTCCGTCTCTAGTACTGGACAATTTCCATCTGATCTATACTAGGAGACCGAAGTACTTCAACTGGGGCTAGCCCGGTCTCTTCAGGATCGTCGGAGCTAGCCATCTTTGCCAACTTATCCGCCTGTTGATTCTCTGACGGCGGAATATGAGATATGCTGAAATGATCGAAGCCATTCAGCAACTCCTTCACTTTCTTCAAGTATAAAATCAATCTTGCGCTTTTGGCTTGGAATTTTCCAGTAACCTGGTTCACAACTAACTTGGAGTCACAAAATATGTCTAGCTTTGTGATTTCCAACTCCTTTGCGATCCTTAGCCCGGCAATCAGGGCTTCATATTCAGAGTCGTTGTTAGTGGCGTGAAACTCCATCTGGATAGCATAGGATATCAGCCGTTTCTCGGGAGTTTCAAGCACTATTCCAGCGCCGGATCTCTTGTCGTTCCTAGCGCCATCAGTATACAATCTCCAGGCACTGGGGTCGAGAAGTAATTTTGAGGGGTCAACCTCTTCGTTTGCTATATCTTCCTCCGGGACAGTAAACTCTTCTATGAAGTCGGCTATCACTTGCCCCCGTATTGACCGCCGGGGCTGAAAGTTCAGATTAAATTGACTTAACTCAATGTTCCATTTGAGTAATCTTCCAGATGCCTCTGGTTTCTGTAGAACTTGCTTGAGTGGATGATCAGTGTATACGGTAATGGGATGAGCCTGAAAATAGTGTCGAAGCTTTCTAGAGGCAATCAGCAAACTGTACGCCAATTTTTCTATCCTTGGATAATTACGCTCTGCTGCCGTCAATTTTTTGCTCACGTAATACACAGGTCTTTG
>JASFAX010006888.1:0-29336 GCA_030737875.1 Allium sativum
TGCAGTGTCGAATTCGTTGATCGGTTTTGGATATTGGGTTTAGCTCGTTGATCGGTTTTACAAATTAAGATGAACGAATATCGAGCAAAATAGAAATAGGGTAAAACAGTGTGCTAGCCCCTGTTTTTAAAGTGTGTGATATTAAGAAGAGTGTAATACTAACTCTTGTGGCATTTTTTAGTCGCGGTATTAGGAAGAACATATTGGGGTGCCCTTAGCACCACGCTATAAATATTTAATGTTGACATAATAATTTCATCTACTTTCCTTCATCACTAATTGATAGTGCTTTATTACTCCTTGTCCACGTTTTTCACTAAATGTATATTCCAAATGCAATTAAAAATAATAACGAAACAAAAATCCCCTTCCACTCTCATGAGAACTTTTGGCTCCAAACCCTCCAAATTCCTACCAAAATCCAAAATTTTGGCTCCAACATCCTTATTTTTTTCCTCCGCACTGCTGAAGCGTACGATTTCTTCCTACCAATGAAGTGTAACATATTCCAAAAGAAGTCACAATGTAGTTTTTAATGGCGCTAAGGTCCTCCGCCTCTTTCCTATTTTCAGATCTAAACATTTCATCTTCCATTTTCATGCCTTTCACACAAAAATTCTGCATCCGCTTCGTTTTCTCTTCCGTCCTCTGTTTTTTTGGTTTGCCTTCGTTCTCCATTTAGTTTACTTTTCCCTCCCTACAATTTATTTTTGTTCCCTGCTCTAATAGTTAATCCATAACGAGCTTCCATTCTCCTTGTTTTTAGATTCTATCACCTTTGAAGTTCCTCTCATTAACCTTCTTGAATTCGCTGCTCGTTCCTTCCTCATCCTCATTTGATTTCATGTACTTGTCTCATCGCGACTTCGCCATTTTAGGCGGTTTCCTTCACTGCTTGGTTCGCCCTTACCTTAGTCCTTTCATCCCTTAAAGAAGGCCATTTTCCTCTTCTTATGCCTCTCTCTGCATTCGCAGTTCTTCTTGTGAGTGTGGTCCTTGGCTTACATATGACCCAGTCGACTTGGTGAGTGTTGGATTTGGGTATTTTGGCTTGGTAGTGGCTCTCTGTCAAAGTTTGTAAGGTATCGTCTTTGTTTTGTGTTTGTTGATCAGTTTAGTTGCCTCATGTTGGTTGGATGTATTGCAGTTGTGCTCGGTGGTGCTGTTCATCTTGGGTTGGGCGGGTTTTTCTGTGTTTCTGGTTTGGAGGCGTTTGCCAAAGGGATGTGGTATCTTGCTTTTTGGTGAAGTACTTACCTTGGATTTTGGTTGTATTTATAGTAGGAAATTTATATAGCTATGTCTCTATATATGGTTCTTTTAAGATGATTCCACTTGTTTATTTATCATCATTGAGCACCCAGTCTCCCCTTAGCGCCGTTTCCCTGCTAGCCTGCTCCCTCATTTAGCATAACCCACAGGTCTGGATTCGTGCTAAGCCTTACCTTTTTTGGTAGTGGTGCCGAGTTTTTTTTATTGGGTGTTTTGGTTGTTGGTTAAAATTCTTGCTACTACTTCTAGTAGTGTCATTTACTTACCATTTGATGTAGCTGGGTAGTCAGATTTGCATATTTCATATGTATTTTTGCCTTTTTAAGCAATGTGTTGCAATGTTAGGATACTATGTTGGTCCAAATGCTAATGTTGTAATGTTAGGAAACAATGTTGGTCCTCCTTGCCAATCAATCACTTCATTACAAACAATACAAAATTACGTTAAGAACACACAATTTTCACAAGGTTGTGAAAATGTGACATGTGCAACTGGTTTGATTGATAAAGAAGTGGAGTTGGCAAAGCCAGTTGATCAAGTTGTTATGTTTATGGGATTGGATTCAAGTCAAGAGAAGGAAAAGCATGACAGAGTGGATTTAATTTTGCTTGAAAAGCAATAATTTCTTATTAGGAAGGTAACTGAGGTTACTAAAAAACCAATTCTTTTGGTGCTTGTTTTGGGGGACATGTTGACGTTAGATTTGCTTAAGATCATGTTAAAATTGGTGGAATATTATGGGTTGGTTATCTTGGAGCGAATGGAGGATTGGAAATTACCGATGTTATTTTTGGAAAACATAATCCATGTGATTTCTTTCTTCTTTTGTACCATCAAGTTTTGCAAGTAATATGCCAAATATCTTGACTAGCACTTTGGCACAACCATGCACCTGAGCGCGATAATGTTCTTGATTTTTTTTAAACTGTAAGTAGTTTGATAAGAGAATATGAAAAGTAAAATAAATAAAATATGGAGTGTATAAATGTACAGAAATATGATAAAGTTTTGGGTATCACAACTATAGTTAAAGTTTTGGGTTTTAGGAACTCACGCATGTGTACGTTTAGGTTTTAGGAATTCATGCATGTGTACGCAAGCGTGTGTGCATTGTACATCTAAAGGAGTTCATTCAAGTCATGAAATAATTTAAGGTGTCTAAACATTTGCAGGAGGGAGATTACTGATAACGTGGTATCCACAGGAATTCACAAATATTCTAGTGACGAGCATGAGAATGAGGCCAGATCCTGATTCAGGATACCCAGGCAAAACATACTGATTCTACACAGGCACACATGTTTTCGAATTTGGATACGGGCTTGGTTACTCCAACTTCTATTATAAATTCACTACCAAAAATATAGGCTCTTCGATTCATCTGAAAAGATCGGGAGTTTTGTTGTGGCCAAAGGAGGATTCAGAAAATGGCGTTACTGGCTACGATATATCAAATATGAAGCAAGAAAAATGTGAGTTGGAATTTAGGACTAAAGTTAGTGTGAAAAATGATGGGCCGGTGGATGGAAATCATTCAATCCTGATGTTCTTGAGAAGTAACGATGATGATGTTAGAGGCGGAGGTGGAAGATCAATGAAACAGTTGATTTCCTTTAAAAAAAGTATACCTAAAGTGTGGAGAAAGACCTAATGTGGAGTTTGAATTGAAATTTTGTGAGCATCTGAGTATGATTGGGGAGTATGGTAGGAGGTAGATTGCTGAAGGGTCTCACTTCTCGGTGGTTGGTGATCAGGAATTTGAAGTTAGCTTGAAGGGTTGAGGTTAGAGGTTCAAACATAGATAATGCAATCATTTTTTGGATAAATGTTGAGATTTTGTATGAATTGGTTTATATGCATCTATTGTTGGGTATGTATTGTATTTTGTTCGAATACTATGTATGATTATTAAATTATATGAATGAATCCGATTTAGTTACATTTGTTGCATTGATATATGAATTATATTATTATTAATATATGAATTCTACTATTAATAATATGTGAATAATTGTGCGTATATTACTTTATAGGATTTAAAACGCAACTATCAATTCTAGTTGTAATATAGGTGTATTACGGCTATCAAAAATAGTTGTAAAAGTTAGAAGTTACAACGTTGCATAATAGTTGTAGCAGGATATATGGCAATAGTTTGTTGCAATGATAATACACAGTTGTAAAAGATTTTAGTCTATTACAACTTCTTAATATACAACGGTGTAACCACCATGGTAAAAAGTCGTTTACAACTGTTTTACACAGTTATGTTGATTCTATTGTAGTGTTCTTTTTCGATGTAGGTATGCATCTTCTTGTCGCAAACGCACGTTCATCTTTTCATAAAACAACTCTATTGTAGTGGGAGGTTTTCCAACCAAATATCTCCCAAACTCCGAGTCCTTATCCACACCGTCGATAATTTCCAACAGAATGGTCTCCGGGTTAGGGTTGCTTACTTCGGTGACAGCTATACTGAAGCGGTCGAGATACCCCTCAAAGTCTATCCAGGGATTGCTTAATTGTAGAAAGCTCCATCACATGTTTAGACTTCGACGCGTGCAATCGAAATTGAGTCAAGAACTTTTCACGTAGGTCTTTGAAGTAGGTAACTGACCGGAATGGAAGCCTAGTAAACTACATCATTTCCACTCCTTCGAGATATATTGGGAAGACTTTACACATAATGGCATCGGGAGCCGTTGTTGCGTTCATATACCGCGAATAGCGCATTAAATGTTGTTGTGAATCCGTCCTTCCTGAGTAATGACTTATAGCGAGCAAATTAAATCGCCTTAGGAATTAGGCCTCCATAATATCATCGGTAAAGGGAGTACAGCTACGATCTATGCCCCAATCCCCAATAGTGAAGCCCCTGCTATCATGCATTATTTACTTATCATTGCTTCTACCTCAACGCTAGTCATCACATGTTCTGGTTTGGTACTCTTAGCTAGTCGTACTACCTTTGTTCCCATTACAGCCAACATGGCCTAGGCCGTCGTCTGGGTATACTTCCTAGCCATCTGCGGTCCCAGTCAATCATAGGAAAAATGAGGGGAGATACAGGGGCACAAGCAGTTTGGGAAGTTCCTTGTACCTTTGGAGGAGTGTAACAACTTGAATTTTGACAGACTGAGTTTTTCTCAAAAATCTCAATCTATTGAATCTCGAGTTGGCTTGTCTGTTATCCTGCAGAAAGGACGAAGATAATAAATATATCAAAGCTCAATAAAACATTTCACAGTGGAATGGATAAAATATAACAATTAAATACAGCCTTACCGAAATAATAACACTATCTAACAAGTGTCCAAAAGCTACCAAATCTCTGCCATAAACCTAAGCTGCGAGTATGTTATGAGGAGGAAGTCAAAACACAAAGTTTTGGTGACTAGATAAATTATACATTCTGAAATAACCCTACATATACCATTCAGTTATGTTATCTTAATTATTAGGTTATTTGGGTTAACAACACTCAAGGCCCTATACTCACACCGTACCCATCTATTCCTCGGTAGATTAAAGCTAATATAGTATATATGTAGCTATACCCAACATCTCGAGGTACATAACATAGTACCCTCTTCGTACGATCTCTGTCATCACGCCATGAAAGCGTGTACAACATCCTTCCTACGCCAAATCGCATACGGAAGTATAAATCTTTACGCCACGTAATCACATAGAACTACCATCACTGTGTCATTTAATCATACGGATTGTCATATCTAAACTCCTCGGTCGAATAAAGTCTCAACATGGAGTAATGCCCTACTGTCTATGATACACCACCCAGTGTGTGTATCTAGACTCTCACACGAATGTACTATCTATTGTACCTTGAGTCCCGTGATAGGGCTGCATCCAATGCATGAAACTCGGTCGGGAGGTTTCCATATTTGTAAAGGTCTGCTTCAATAAACCAACAGTACAGATATCCAGAGTATGGTCTGTGTTTTCATAATGGCTATGGCCCCTCCCTCAACCAATGAAAGACTACATCAAGAGATAAGTGATGTGTCCCCATCAAAAAATAAAGCATCCAATTTGGCGTGTCCCGCAACCAATGTCTCGATAGTGAAAGATGATGGTCTATAAGTTTAGCTCTAGTCTTTCCCTATCACAATGACTACCGATGATAGGCATCTACGATTACTATCATGTATTGGTCCTGCCTTGCCTCTCCAAGGAAAACCGTCGAATCACCCAACACCATCCGCCACAGCAGTCTGACCGACAAACTACCGTTGCGGTCAAGGTATACTCACAGGGTGGTACTGCGCTGGCCAAACGTCTATGAGTACAGCCTGAGCATGTACCGCACCGAGGACCACAAAGAAGTACCCCAACACGTCTCGCAGAAGCCACGTGCTTTCCTCTAGTCCTGTAGAATATTCAGATGGACGTGCTCCTCTCGTGCCTCCAAACACCTCGTTATATACCCTGTTGGGTTCTTCACCTTCGTCCATGCGAATTGGTCCACACGCATCACGCTAACATGTTATTAGATCTTACGTCTAATCTCTTAATCAGGTGCTTGCTTTATCTAATCGGTTTTCTAATTAACTTGATTATCCACATATTCATTTTTCATTAAAGTTACCTGATTCATTAGCTTTCAATCGGTTGCTTACTTCCTTAATTCAGCCTTATCTCGTCGGGGCGGACTTCCACTTATTATTTATTACAATTAATAGACTTAAAGCTTTCGGTTATAAGTCTACTAATAATAAGCATACTTATTTCTTTCTTATTTCATGATAACCTTATCTTATACTGTTGTCACAACTTGTTATTGTCGTTCACTTATTAACTTAGTTCTCTTAACTAAGATTTACTAATAAGTTCTCTTTTCATTTTGTATAACCCATGTTATATTTCCACTTGTCCCTAGGATAAGCCTACCAATTATATTCCCCGTTCATCACATTTCTTCTAAGATTCCTTAATATGAACCAACTTTTATTGCTGTCATGTTTCTTTAATTACCATCATGTACATTCTTATTATTTCAGGAAAACATTTCACGCACCTCGTTTGATTGGTTTGTGAAAAGATGTAAAGATCTATTTCCATTACATGCATCAATTAAGATCCGTAGTTGCAAGCTATTTCTTGTATTTTCATTGTGGACATACATGTATTTTTTATTTGATTAGTGTGCAATACAGTAAAAGAACCGATATTTCACACTAATAGATTTTTTCCTTTTTTTTCTTGCAATCATGTTTTGAATAATTTTACCATTAAGGAAATGTATTTTTTTTTTCCAAAATCTAAATAACCCAGTTCACTACTAACTTTTCCCCTTTTTATACTTTGAGCTAGACGTTAATTCATGTTTTTCATTTACCGTTTTAACTTACTGTAAATTTTCCATACTACTATCAAATTAACAAGTTTTCCAAATCACTATCAAATTAACAAGTTTTCCAAATTACTATCAAATTAATAAGTTTTCCAAATTATTGTTAAATTAACATGTTTTCCAAATTACTGTCAAATTAACATGTTTTTCCAATGATATGTCTACTCAATATATATATATATATATATATATAATTAAGTACAATCTATTCTAATTCACATGTTTGCATATTTTTCCCTTATACTTTATTTCGATTTACAGTCCATGATTCACAAATTCCAGTATGCCCAAAACTTCCCATTTAACATTTTTTTATATTATTCCAATTTATTATTGAATAGTAATCTCAAGACTGTATGCATAACTGTTATCAAGTTTATCATTTTGCTATTACAGTAATTCTTAACCCAAAAAGAGAATTAATTGAACAAATTACAAGAAAAATATTCTCAAGTTATTTTAAATAAGATTCAATGCAATTACCACAAATTACAGTTATTTAACATGTTAAGAATTATGAGGAATACAGACGGTAAATATACTGTTACCCAAAGGTATAATTCTAAATCCACTCACCTAACTGCTTTCCAATCCTTGAGTCTGATTCAAATCTGTGATTTTGTGGTCTTTCTAACTGAATTTAGTATTAAAATAACCACGAATTTACAAATTTGATACTAATAGAAGAGGGAAAGAAAGAAACGTAGATAATTCAGGTTCATAGGACTTACCTCACGTTAATCAGAAATCTGAACACCTATGTCATAGATTTACATCCTTTGTCTTCAAATCTTGATATGCAACTCCTAAGAACTAATACTCTATTTTCTGAATGATTTGGAGGAAAAGGAAAATGGAAGAACCTTGGCATCGTCTCAGAAAATATGAGTTGGAGGTCAGGCCCTGCTAGTCTATTTATAGGTGTACATATTCTGGTCTGTTGTATTAAAAAATATAAAATCTGAGTTGTTTAACAAAGAAGTACACATCACTAAAAAACAGATCTAACCAGGGTGGGTCGACCTATGTTTCGACCCACCTTAAAGGTGTGCCGACACATGTATGTCCTGGGTTGACCCAAAGCTTGGGTCCTGATGTTCAGCTGAGATTAACATTGCTATTAATATTTGCTTTATTGCTTAATATTACTTGTGTGGATTATTATTTTCCACTTATAACACTTATCCGATTTTGAATTTTGAATTTGTGCACGTATATACGCATATAACCTTTTAAATTTTTATTAGTCGATAACTTTCCTATATGGACTCCGTTTGTGGAAAGTTGTATATCAAAATGGATCAAAATATTTCCACGAACACAATAGTATATTTTTCTGGGCTAAATGCTAAAATCTTAAATTATCGATAATTTCGTTTAATATATATATATATATAATACGGGGTGTTGCGTTCTCCCCACCTTAGGAAATTTCTTCCTCGAAATTTGATAAGGACAGAGTTATGTTTTCCTGCGTATAAATTGCAACCATTATGTGTACATCCAATTTTTCAATCATTTGTGCACTTGTGCAAAGTGTAATAGAACATAATAATACAAGAATGCAATTAACGCCTTAGCGGTACCTCCAATATGAATACAAATTTTCTTGATTTTTTCTTTTTTTGAAAATAAGATGCGCACATCCTAAATATACTACCAATTTCTATATGAATGCAATATTTTGAAAATCAAAATACTTTTTCATTCAATTTTTCCTACACTCTTAAAAAGCAAGAGCGTAGTTTATCCAATTTTTGTATCCAAACCCTACCAACAAACTTTAACTTTGAGAATTACCGGAATGTCTCATTTTCTGAATTCGATTTCTTATGTTACAAAAAGTAGATAACAGAAAACTTCACATCTTCCGTTTTTCTTTTATGTACCTTTTCTGTCTGTACATGGATTTCATGCAACTATTATATGAAGATTTCCTATCTTCCTATCAAAGCACATTTTACAAAAGAAAATTTTCTTTGTTATAAGTTTTATTTACTAACTTACTTTGGAAAAAATCTATTTTTTTACTTTTTCTATTTCTCAAAAAAAATTTGGCAAAGCCGACGTGGTTGAGTGGTCCCCTTCCATTTTATTGATATACCAAAAATGAGTACATAGTAACAAATCAAGAAACAACAACAAAAGAAAACGATAAGAACACGGTATATCAATGCCTAAGTGATGCTAGTAAAAGGTGCAAAATAAAGAAAGTTACAAATATTTATAAGCCAAAAATTCCAGGATCGAATGTGAATTTCAAGTACTTGAGGCTCTCCCGAATATCCTGCAAAATAAGAAGTTTCCATCGGTTGTAATTCTTGTTGAGAGTGGTTCAAAAACTCGGAAACTTCTTTCTTTCCATATTTCAGTGGTGATCTTCTTCAGTACATGGTTGTATAGTCTGGAATTATGACTTTTTCCTCTAGCTTTCTTTCGGATTTGTTCCCAGTCAAAACAAGGTGAGTCTGCAGGACTGCTCTCAATGATCTGCAGTTGAGCTTCTATCCACAATTGCTTTTTAGCTTCACTACTAAAGTAAAGATGCTAAAGTGTTTCGTTATCCTTGTCACAGAGGCTACTGCTTTGATCAATTGGCATGCCACGAAGTGCAAGTTTATCCTTTGTATGTATTGCATTATTGATAATTCTCCACAAACTCAGATTATCTTTTGCGCAGCTATCTCTCTTCTAAACAGTTTTGCACCACCTGCATTCATGCATTTTTGAAACACCGAGAAGTTCATGGTAAAAAAAATTAATGGTAAAGAAATTACCTCGTCACTTCTAGCTGACATAAGGGCGGTTGTTAGTAGTAACATTGCAGTTTTGTATCTTCACCCAGAGAGCACGTATGTGCTGATTTGATGATGTTGGCAGAGTGAAGCTGGAACCATCCAAGTATGTGGATACATAGCTACTCAGACTTATTCCAGATTGACAAATTTCCAAATAAGAAACTTCATTAGTAAGAATGACACCATGGACAAGCCATGGGTAAGTCCAGAATTTGTTACTGCCATAAGCACTAAAACCATACTTGAAGTATGGGAGGATCATTGGCTTAAGTTTAATTAGAGATTTTCAAACTCAACTATGCTATTGGAGAGAAATCAGAGTCCAGTAGCTATCATTTTTAAGTATATAATTATGAGACCATTCCACCCATAAGCTTTGTTTTATATTCAAAATGTCATCAATGAGTTTTCCCATGCCAGCATGGTTCGAAATACTAGTATTAATGATGCATAATCCCCCTTTGTTGATGGGCTTTTCAAGTTTAGAAAAAGAGGTAGGGGCTATGTATTTTTGATGTATGTTACCTTTCCAAAAGTAATTCCTAAATGTTGTTTTAATCATAAAAAGCAATTTCTATGGTAAAATAAATGGACGAGCATAATATACTTGCATAGCACTAACAAGAGATTTAATTAATCTTAGTCTATCAGCTTGACTCAGCATTCTAGCAGACTGGCATTGAAGCTTGTTTGTTATTCTATTATAAAGAGGAAGGCATTGAAGTGTTGTAATTCTTGAAGTGGATAAAGGAAGGCCAAGGTAATTTATAGTATTTACATTGTGATTTAGTCCAGTGATGAATTGAATCTGATTTATGACAACAGAGGAGACTCCTGCTGCCATAAACTCAGTTTTATCATGATTTATTTGAAGACCAATCATCAAATAAAATTTATCTTGGGTGTTCACGATGTTGGAGAGGGTTTTGTTGTTAGGTTTGCAAAATATGATTATATCGTCAGCAAACACGAGGGATGTTATTCTAGGGTTTTTAGTATTTTTCTGCAGGTCAAACTGATTATTTTCAACAAGTTCATAAAGCAGCCTAGTTAAGAACTCCATGATAATAATAAATAAATAATGCAAATATAGGGTCACCTTGTCTCACTCCCTGTTTACTGGGAAAAAACCAATAGCGCTACCATTAACATTGATAGAAAAGTTAACTGTGCTAATACATGCATAAATCCATGTAGAGAAGCTTGAAGGAAAGTTCATATAACTAAGAATCCTGATGAGGGAACTCCATTGAATTGAATCAAGAGCTTTTCTAACATCTAACTTTAACATAACTCTAAGGGAAATATTTGTAGTTCTATAACCTTTCAAGAGTTCATGTGAAAGTGTAACATTATCAAGAATATTTCTAGATGGTAGAAAAGCATTTTGATTAGCAGAAATGATGGAAAGCAGCACAGTCTTAAATCCGTTTGCAATAATTTTGGCAATGCACTTACATATTATATTACATGAAGAAATTGGTTAGTAAGCATTGACATGTGTGGCATTACTAACTTTGGGTATAAGAGCAATGACGGTGTTATTAAATGATTTTATAATATTGCCTCTTTTGAAAAATTGTTGCACTGCCTAATAGACATAATTTAAAAAGCGTGGCATTGAAACCATCAGGGCCATCACAAGAATTTCTATTAAGGGAAAACATAGAAGCTTGCATTTTGCTTCCTCATATTAGCTTCAAGAATAAGGGCATTCCTGTATTTGTTTGAATAGTCTACTTCTATGCTAGCAAGGTTAGGGCTAGTGGTGTATGCTAACGTATGAGAAAATATTTTAGGGATTCCAGTTTTTTGTGAAGAACATACATTAGGTTAACTTGCAAGGAACCTCCCAATCATTCTTTACTATAGCAAGGAATTCAGGGTCTTCAGATCATACATTTAAAAAATTAAAACTAGGGCTCCTATTTATTTCAGCGTCGATCAAATGTAAAATTTGGGGTGAATGATCAGATAAGATGGGGAGTGGTAGATCATTATATAAGGTGGTCCATTTATTGATAACAACAGAGTTGCAAAAAGCATGATCGATTTTAGAAAAGGTGCGAGTTCCTTCTCTTTTACTGTTATTCCAGGAAAACTAAACCCCAAAGGAAGTTATTTGGGGGAGATCTAAATTTGTTAAATCAATGTTGATTGGTCTAATTTCGTTAAGACTTATAGGGGCACCACCAACTCTATCAGTGATGTTCAAGGGTGAGTTAAAGTCACCACAAACTAGAAAGGGGTGAGTGTGTTGTGTGAAATGTGGGATTTCAAGGAATAAAGAATTTCTGTCTTGGGCAGAGTTAAAAGCATACACAAAAGTGATGTAGTATGAAGTTGAAGTTGGTATGTGTGTGTTTTGGCAATGATTGTGTTGTTTATATGTGGTGATACCAGTAACGTTATGAATAGATGGATCATAAATTAGCATAATTCTACCATAAACAGCATCATGTAAATTATGAATAAGTTTCCAGTTTGAATTTATATACCTGGTTGCTTTCAAAGTTAAGGCTTCATCCAGCTTTATTTCAGGAATAGCAAGGGCAGAGAGGTTTTACTTTCTTATTAGTTGCTTACATTGATCAAGTTTGATATCCAAGTGAGCTCCTTTAATGTTCCAAACACAAATGTTTTGTAACATTATTATACTCTGGATTTTGTATTTTGCTGTTTGCTTTGGATCTCATGATGACTCATGATGAATCTGTTCATGTTTGGCTGGTTGTAACAAGTGGGGAGGCTTCATTACTTAGTTTGCTAGTTTTTGACACTCGGTTTCCTTTCATGTCAGTCCTAGCTTTGGATATATCATATAGACGAGATTCATTTGCTGGTTTGTAACATGGTGGGGTGTGATTTTATCATAAGGTTGTTCTTTGTTGCTTCCACAATTGGGTTGGTTTTGCAAGTTTCTCAAATGTAGAGCAGTGGCACTGTTCTCATTTGTAGGGATGATTTTTTAGTATTTTTTGAGGTCTTTTGTTGCTCTTCATCCTTATCAAATTCTAAAAAAAGAAGATGGATGTCACATCTAGTTGGAAAACAAGCTTGTAAATCTGGTTCATATTTAGAAGTCAGGTAATCATTGACGATACTGCTATGTATGCTGATCGGATGCTTAGTGGTTGATTTGGCTTTATGACCATATGAATGCAATGTTGTATCAAGTGGTTCTTCCTCCTTGTCTTCTTCAACACTTTTCATTGGTTCGTCTAAAATTTTATGATGAGATTCTTGTACAACATGCAAGGCATTGATGGTAAGTAAGCTTGTGTTTGTTATGTTTACTCCACAGCTTGTACTATGTTCGCTTTCAGGGTTAACTATTGGCTGCACTTCCTTATTAGTCTCATTTGCTATTTGATCATTTAATGCAACCTCTCCACTATGAATAACAAAGTCATTTTCGTTCTGTTCTTCTTCATTGCTCACTTTTCCTTGTGTTTCATTAATTTCTACTTCTTCATCTTCCACTTCGTCATTGATTTCTCCCACTTCCAATATTGTTTCATCTTCATTCTGCACTTCTTCTTTATTCACTTTTCCTTGTGTTTCATTAATTACTACCTCTTCATTCTGCACTTCCTCATTGATTTCTCCCTCTTCCAATACTGATTCATTTTCATTCTGTGCTTCATCATCGATTTCACTCTCTTCCCTATCAACTCCATCAAGAATCGCAATAGGCTTCTCCATTGGAATAACTGGTCTGGCTCTCCATTTCTGCATTTTGAAGGTGAAATATTATTTGCTTTGAACTTTGTGCTTGCTCAAATAATTTGACTGAGTTTCTCTTCTAGTGAATGTGTTAGTGTTATTTTGTAGGATTGTTGTTTTACTCGTGTCATACTTCCCTTCATTGTTACTTGCTTTTCCCTTTCCTTGTTTCAGATTCTCTTAAGCATTCACTTTATTTGCTTTTTCCCTTTTGTTCCTTCTTGATTGACTTCCTATTTTGTTGAACATTCAAATTTGTCAACACACTGCCCAAAGACTTTGCAAGTTGTACATATCAGTGGCCTCCATATATAATTAAATCTTACCTTCTGCGTTCCTCTATTAGGAACTTTAACCAGAAAGTCATCCACCAACTCTTTGTCTGGATTTATCTCAATTAGGCATCTAGAAAACTCTAGTATCTCAAGTTTTTTTTATCATTTCATCGAGACAAATTAGTTTATAAATTCTGCATGCTAGCCAATTGATTCATGTATGTGACCATGAGAAGAGGGGAATATTCAAGATTTGAACCCAAATTGGGATTGCTTTGATAAGCCCACATATGTTACTAACATTTGGATCGTAGGGTTTTATTATAAATGACTTATTTTTTATTATAATTAGGTCACTCATAAGTATTTTTTCCCCCTTTCTTCCTCACAGGAAAGTTGAAGTATAAAGAGGACTCCTACAAATTTCATACATAAGGTACCTTTGAGTTTCCATAAAGAATCTAATTCTTGAGTGACTACAGTATAAGAAAGAGGGTTATCAATGAAAAAATCTACCAGAGAATCCTTCCAAACCCTAGTTCCTGCTTCAACAATTTCGGGTGTGCTCCATCGCGTCGTCAGAAAAAGTTGGTACTATATCTACAGGCATGTATTTTCCAGCATTTCTAGGAAAATACTGAAAGAGTGACGAGAAAGAGTGTTGACGAAAGTGGGGAGGGGATGAGTGAGGAGGCAGTTGCTTGTAGGGGTCGGGAGGGTCCAGAGGAGGTACGATTGGAGGTTTGGTTAGAGGAGGAGAGGGTTGGGATTGTGAAGATAACGAAGGAGCAGAGAATCTGTCCGCCATTTTTGACCGTTGACGAATTTTCAGGAGCGATTTCTTGAAAATTTTCATTTTTCTTAATTTGTCATATTTGTTGCTTTATTTTTGTAGCTGTCATCATTGT
Source organism: Allium sativum (assembly GCA_030737875.1). Classification (NCBI taxonomy): domain Eukaryota; kingdom Viridiplantae; phylum Streptophyta; class Magnoliopsida; order Asparagales; family Amaryllidaceae; genus Allium; species Allium sativum. The sequence goes on from JASFAX010006888.1 coordinate 14,355, forward strand.
TCATTTTCTTTTAGTTATGTCATAATGCTTTCTTAGCTTATTTAACTTAATCCACCAATCTTAGCTCGATTTTAAATCAGCCTTCTAATTCTTTCAAAAATAAAATAGGAAAACAAGCACAATACATAACTAGCACCAAGGGCTAAGAATCATAGGACCATGTCTTCGCTGACAAAGAAAAGTCCAAACCACAGACTCTAAATAACTCGCTTGCCCTCTACCATCCACTTGTCAGAACTATTCCTTGTCGTGTACTAACAGTCTTTTCCAAGCAACAACCTAGGCTCTATAGTGCTTACGCACTCTTTAGGAATTTACTATTATTCCAAAATAATTCTCACTATCAACATTACAGCCTCAAAATATTAACATCTTTTCAAGCTACTAATCCTTGATACTCCATGATTTAAAAATGTGATTTGGCTTTATCGCCTTTTTTCAAAAAAAAAAACTTTATTTTCCCTCATTAAAACTTATTTTTTCCAAACCATAAAAAATGACATCTCGTAAAAAATGCAGAACTTTTTTTAATCTTAAAACTGGAGTATGCAAGGAAAACTATTTCTTGATTAATTTCACAACCGTTCATTTATAATATGCCTGTCCAATTACTTACAACAAGGTGTTAATTTTTAAATTTACCCCAAACATCTACTCTACTCTAAATTTTTACAACTTATTTTGTCCACCCACCAAAGTTTATGTCAAAACAATTGTAAAAAATTTATGTCAAAAGAATAGAGATTTTCAAAATTTTATTTACCGAAAATTTTAGTTTTTAACAAAATGCAATCTTTTCTATGCTCTCTTATTTAATTCTTCCATACTTTATAACTTTAAAACTGACGAGCTATGCTTGCTATGTAATGTACACATTTTTCTAAAAGAATTCATTTGAAATAAAAATTTCATAAGAAATCACCACTTCCAAAATATACCCCTTTTTTCAAAACTTAATATGTACTTTTCAAATATGTTTCTTACATATTTTTTTTCAGTGACAAAAATACGTCCTTTTATTTTAAAAATTGTTTATATATAATTTAGTAAGGACATGTTTTAAAATTGTAAACTTTTAAGGTTAAAACTTGAAAAACACTATAAACTATCACCCAAAAACTTTTAAAATTTCAAGTTCTTAAGAGTTAATGTTAACCATGTTAAAAACACGGGTTAGAAATAATTAGTTAAATGCACGTGAAACAGATCGTTAATGTTTAAGTGCCAAGGATTGGTGTTGTCTCAGTTCAAAGGATCGGTAAGTACCAAAGCACCGGGTCGGTCGGTACCAGAGTACCGGGTCGGTCTATACCATAGTACCGGGTCGGTCGATAACAAAGTGTCGGGTTGGTCAAAAACTCCAAGTTCTGGTCCGTCTCCAAGTCCTGGTCGGCCATCATAATATGTGTTAATACATACACATGATGCCATATGCCAGAATTATAGAATGCAAATGTACATGACGTGAAAACATGGTTTACCGGTTCTAAGAAAACGTATATGAAATCGTTGTTCAAATATGGGACAACTCGTATTACATGCGACATCACATATCATAGCAGATCGGTCATATATTTTGTATATGGGTCGGTCACAATTCTTCATGAATGGGTTTGCACTTAAACAAGGTGTTGGCATTAACGTTATGCATTGGCGCGTGGTGCAAAATAATATGTCAATGACAACTCTACAACAATTTGGATCGACTGCAAACAAAAAACACGGCTTTAATGAAATACACGTGGTCGACATTTCATGGGTCGGTATCAAATAGAGATATGGATCGACATCCTTACTATGGATGGGTCGACATTTATATATAAAGATGGGCGTGAATTGGATTGACCACTTACTGAGGAAACATGTGACAGCCCGCCCTGCATCAACCGATATTTACTCCAAAAGTGCGCTGTACACATGTCCAGTTAGCACGGGACGGTCGTCAGAAGAAAAGGAAGAAGACGAAGAATCAATAAAGAACCTATACAATGTCTCACAGCGCATAGAACAAAATATAATAACAACATACTTGACATAAAACAGGTGAGACAGTGCATAAGTTGAAACAAACTATCATAGCAGCGGAAAATCCAAATACAGCTTATGTTCCACATCATCATTATTACAACTTTTCAAACTGTCTCTAAAAGAAAAAGCTAGATAAGGAAGGTACACTACTAATGCCCAAGTAGTGACCACCAACGACACAGGGAGAATATCTATATATATATCATACGTGGAAGCCTCCTGCTCGCCTCCGGATCAGCTACTCGTGCATCACCAGCTAACCTGTCTCTAGTCTGCTCGTTTAGGAGCACCCAGAGTAATAAGAAGAGACATAAAACTCTAGGTCAGAAAAAAGTCTGGTATGAGCGATAAGCAGCTAAACAGAACAATGACAGGTATACTAAACCATACCTGAACCTGGACCTGCAACCAAAGAGTTAGCACTACATGCTGTACAATACTCTAAGGTGCCACTAACACATGGTATAAAGAACACGGGGTGGGGGGGGGGGGTGTGCATGTCATAGTGATGGCAAACAATTAAGCATAACAACCATCCTCACATCTCTCACTCAGTGCATAAAACATACGATATCCACCACTTCGATCACCCAATACTTTGCTATGATCAGTCTGCCCCATGAAGTCACAACGGCTTCACTGCACTAATCCTTCGCTATGTCCACTTTGCCCCATGGAGTCGTACACACCCCACTGCATTGGCTCATTGCCTTACTAATCCTTTACTATGTCCACTCTGCCCCATGGAGTCACAATGGCTCCATTGCACTGGCTCACAGTCTTACTACGATCACTTTTCCCCTCGAGTCATGGTGACTCTACTGCACAGATACGTAGCCCATCATTCCTTTTCAGTGGTGAATCGAAGTTATGAATGTCGACAACTCCTTAGCACACGTCCCGCAGCAAAGCCCAATCATGAAGTGAACTCATTGGTTCCCAACTGGATCCTGAGCTCTAACTTCCATTTGGACTACCTTTGCATCTCGGGTTATTGGTCATCACCAGATCGGTTCGGTTCCTCAGCCCTTCTTCTCTATCGGTTCGGATCGTCTTCCTTTCAAGTGCTCCGGGTCGGGTCGTGGCCTCCAAGTCCCTTCGTAGTACATCGGTTCGGTTCGGGTGCCCTTTGGCGGGTCGGGTCGGGTAGATGCATTGTAACACCCCGTAATTTTATAACATTAAAATTCACAAATTAAAGTATACTTAATTTTTAGAAAAGAATTAAGTGAAATGGGTTGCGCAGAGAAATATATATATATATATATAAATTAAAAATTAAATAAATAAATATGCGAAAAAGTTCAAAACAGCGAATTGGGAGGGGAAATAACCGAACCGACCCATTTTTGAGGTCGACCCGAGCTCTGCTGGGTCGACTAGGGGTTAATCCAGGGTGTTTGGCTGTCAACCCGTGGGCCGATTCGCTCAAATGCAGATTTTGCATTTGATTGGTTCTCATGGTTCAGGGTTAATCTAATGGTCCTAAATAACTTCCTACACCTATAAATACATCCTAATGCTAACCCTAAACCTAATTAAAATAGAATAGTTACCGTCATACCATCGCCATGGAAATCAACGGAGCCGCCGCCAACTAAGAAAGAAGAAAAGCAAATTCAATTCTAATGCTCTCAACCCTAAAGCAAAGCAAAACTCTCTCTTTTCTTCTCTAAATTGTGAGTATGATGATCTTAACAAGATTATTATCATTTTAATTAGGTTGACTTATGAATGGATTGTGAGTAGATGATGTGAATTATCATATATGTTGTTGTAAACCCCTTTTGCTATCATGTATATTGTAAATCCAATGTTATGTGATGATATCTTATATATTGTAAATCATGCTATGATGATGTTATGTATGTTGAAAGTTTCTATGCTAAGTTGTGATGAATCATACATGTTAAAAAGGCCATGATGTTACCATCTATGCTAGTTAGTTCATATTAATTAAATCATCATGTTTGGGTTATGTTGATCTATATGACAAGTCACATATGCAAGTTAGATTGATTAGAAAAGTTATGAACATATACCAAGACATCTATTATGACATCTAGAATTATGCTATGACATATGTGATATCCTATGCTAGTTCGCACCATCATTATGTTGCCTAAAAACCCCATATGCAAGTTTATGTATAGATTTGGGCTATGATCATATCATATAAATTGAGACATTTAACAAGTTGACACCTTTTGATCCTTAACATGTGTAGTTTATGCAAGTTTCACCCCTATTATGAATAGATTTATTTTAATTGTCTATATGTTGTGATAATTTATCTTTGTGCTAGGTGTTAGACTATACAAGTCTAGCCTATATTATGCGTGGAATAAGCGAACGTATAAACGTGGGGTAGGGGTAATATTAAGGATTTAATATTAAAAAGTTGGGGTGCAATTAATATGATTTTGCATGCCATAAGTGGATGGCCATAATTGAGTCAATTATGGACATCATTAAAAGTTGACTTAATTAATAATTTGAATAGGGAATTATTAAAACTGGGGTAAAAGATTTTAAGTGTTAATCAATGCTTAGGACATGAGGTTGGACTCGTTTGTGACGTAAACCTGCCCGGACCCGCCCGACAAATCCAGTGGTCACAAATGTCAGCCCAATGTGAGAGGTCCTAGGCCTAAACTAAAGCATAACGGTTGTAAAGACACGAGGTTAGACTCTTTTATGCTGTAAGACTGCCCGGACCCGCCCGACAAATCCAGCTGCCATAAATGGCAGTCTAATGTGAGAGGTCTTTATGTGGTTATGGCCTGAATGAATTAAGAAATACTTAACCAGATAAACATGTAAGGTGGGACATGGGGGTTAAGTAGGTGCCTTGGGTGGCATGAGGAATCTAGGGGGTGCCCTTAGTGGCATGTGAAATACGATTAGTAAGACTTAACCAAACACACATGTAAATGAACATGACTAAGAGGGTTAAGTGGGATATACTAGTGACAAGCTTAGGTGGGTAGCTTGTGGGGGCCCATTTCGACCAGTATCCCAAACGTATCTTTGTGGGCTCGACCCAAGTCGAGGACGGGACACACATGCTGGGTTCGACTGTAAGAGGCCAAAACGGGGAGCGGTGGCAATGCAAGTCCAACGGGTTTCGTATGCGTGTGTGGACCCGGGCTGGTAGATAAGATGTTTTTGCATCGTGTAGGTATAAGCCGTGCATTCTCAAGTTGTATCGGGTTGCCACTTTAGGGGAGTGATACACCCCACTGTGGGGCCAGCACGGGTATCTACGAGTAGGGAGCCGATCGAAAGTGGGTAGTGGGGTACACCTAGTGGAGATAGGGGCAGACGGCACCTATGTAGTCAGCTAGGGGTACGTAAGGCTATTTATAAAGTTTCTGTGTGAAGCAAGTAGGATCAAACAATAGGGTGACGGGTGTGGTGCAGTGTAGTAATGTGCGGTGCAGTGTAGTAATCATTTGTTAGTAATTAGGTGTGCCTTTACCGTTATCTTTAATGTTATCTTAAAACGCTATCTTTATCTTCCTAAGAGTTCATAGACATTTACTTGTCTTCCAGTTTATGCCTTAGTCTAGTTATTTTGATAATAGTTTTGTTAGAATTATCATACTCGCCAGACTTTATGTCTGACCCCCTCTATTTCTATCCTTTTTCCCCCTCCAGGTCCTCAGGTTGGGCCCAGATCTAGTGGAGTTTGATTGAATTGCTTCATCTATCTTTGGAAAGCTTGGACCGTTGAAGTAAAGTCTAGCTTGTTATCTTTTTAATGGCTATTTATGTAATGGGATTATGTATTTTGTTTTTATGAAGATGGATATTGTACTTGGTTATGGTCTATGGTTTTATGATGTAACAAACATGTTTAATTTCCGCTGCAATAAAATGAAGTTTTAGATTTCCAAGTACTATTTATTATCTGTCTTGTTGTAATTTTTCTGTTCTATATTCACTTATAACCTCCATGGAAGTTAATGCATTCCCTTTGTGGGTGACATTAATTGACGTGGGGTGTTACACGTGGAATCAGAGCTTAAGTTTACCAGAACAGATAAAAATACTTTAGAAAAATAGTTATTTTTGGAAGAAGTGCTTTCAAAAACATGTTTTAATGAGAAATTTAAAGAGAAAAGTTTTTAAGAAAAAAAAATCCCCAATAGCCCATATCTTTATCTTTCGAATTCTCCATTCTGAATCTTTCATTTTTCGTTTCAGCATGGCTGAAGATCTTATTCTACCCGACGGTGTAACGATACCAGGATGGTATAGGAGGTTATTAGAGGCTAGGGCCGCTGCAGGTCCAGCCAATGTTCCTCCACCACCAGTTGCACCCGTTCCTCCTCCTCCTCCTCGCGTAGATACTTTTGCAAAGACGTGCAAGGAATTCAAGGCTATGGGTGGAAAACCATTTCAAGGGTCAGAAACGTTTGTGGAAGCTAGAGATTTGCTTAAGGAGGTGGAAGAATTGCTAGAAATCTTTGAAGTAGAAGAAGAGAGGAGAGTTCGTTTAGCAGCTTGGTTGATGAAGGGAGAGGCCTCGTTTTGGTGGGAGGTCACTAATGGGGAGCGTCCTGTTGACTCTTGGGCGGATTTCAGACGTAGGTTCGATGCGAAGTTTCTCTCAAGGGCGGAAGAAAATCTATATATGGAAAGGTTCTTGACATTGAAGCAAGGAAGCTCATCAGTGAAAGAATATGTCAACAAATTTAATCAGTTAGCAAGGTTCGGCTTGGACTTAGTAAACACGCCGGAGAAGAAGGCTCTAAGGTTCGTGAATGGCTTGAATGAACCATTGCAAGGGTTGGCTATGACCCACATCCCGATGGGGGCCACCTTTGAGAAGTTAGTAGAAATGGCGCTCATGCATGAGGAGAAAAGCGCTAAAGCTGATAAGGCACCCGAGAAGAAGGGGGATCAGAAGAAACCACAACAGCAAAACAAGAAGGGTGGAAAAGACAATAATGGCAAGGGAAAGAAGAAGTGCTTTAACTATGGAACCCCAGGCCATCTCAGCAAGGATTGCCGAAAGAAAAAGAAGACAGGCTGTTTTCATTGTGGCGATGCGGGACATTTAGTGAAGGACTGCCCAAAGAAGGGGCAGAGGGCAGGAGCTACCTCGGGAGGACAGGTGCAGGCTCTTATGTCACCAGGGCAGGCTAGGGGACAAGTTCAGGCTCTCGCGGTCCCACCGCTGCAAGAACGAGGTAGAACCATTTCTGTTGAAAGCTTTGTTTTTCTGTTTGATCATCCTGTCCGTACCTTATTCGATTCGGGCGCATCACATTCGTTTATCTCTACGTCATTAGTTGAATCACTGCACGTAAACACCAGTTTAGTAGAGGATCCCATAGTTGTTTCGAATCCAATAGGGGGCTCAACTTATTTGTCCATGATGTGTTTGGATTTGAAAATTTCCATACTTAGCGTTGAATTTAGATGTGATGCTTATGTGTTGGGCTTCACGGGCTATGGGCTAATTTTAGGAATGGATTGGTTATCCAGAAATGGGGCCGTTCTTGATTGTGAAAGGAGAGTAGTTAGGCTCGTGACTCGCCTTGGAAACACTCTCGAAATCTTCTGTAATCCCATAAATTCGGTTATGCTAAGTTATCTAGAATCGCTTGACGCGTCTGAGGAAAATCTACGAACTGTTAGAGTGGTCCGAGAATATTCGGATGTGTTTGAGGAGGTGAAGGGCTTGCCTCCGAAGCGGGAGATAGATTTTCGAATATATCTTGTGGATAATGCGAAACCAATATCTTTGCCAGTACGCCACATGGCTCCATGTGAAAGGAGGGAACTCGATAAGAAGTGAAGGAGTTGCTTGAGAAGGGGTTCATAAGACGAAGTATATCGGAGTGGGGTGCTCCAGTAGTATTTTCCGCGAAGGTGGATGGGTCCCTTAGACTGTGTGTGGACTATAGAGAACTTAATAAACTTACTAAGAAAAAAAGACACCCACTGCCGAGAATTGACGATCTCTTCGATCAGTTCGTTGGCGCCTCAATGTTTTAGCAGTTGGACTTAGCCACTGGGTTCCATCAGTTGAGAGTGGCTGAGGATAGCATAGACAAGACTGCCTTTAGGACTCCGGACGGTTTCTATGAATGGCTAGTGATGCCCTTCGGTTTGACAAACGTCCCAGCATATTTTGTTGATTTGATGAGTAGGGTGTTTAGGGAGTACCTTAACAAATTCGTGGTAGTCTTTGTAGATGACATCTTGATCTTTTCTAAGGATGAAGAAGAGCATGCCCTACATCTTAGGGAAGTGTTGGAGACCCTACGAGAGCATTGCCTTAAGGATAAATTTTCTAAGTGTCACTTCTGGAGGAAGGAAGTACGGTTCTTGGGGCACGTGGTTTCCAAAGAAGGGATAGCCGTGGATCCCGCGAAGGTGGTGGCCATCCAAGATTGGAAGGTCCCTAAAAATGCTACCGAAGTCAGAAGTTTCTTGGGGTTGGATGGCTACTATAGGAAGTTTATCAAAGACTTCGCAAAGATATCAGCTCCATTGACACGCTTGACGAAGAAGAACCTAGTTTTCACATGGGACGTAGATTGTGATGATGCGTTCCAACGTTTGAAGAGAGCTTTGACTTCAGCCCCAGTCTTAGTATAGCCAGACGGGAGTAAGCCGTTTACCGTTTATACTGATGCTTGTGGGACAGGACTAGGCGCAGTCTTAATGCAAGAGGGTAGGGTAATAGCCTATGGTGAAAGGCAGTTGAGAGCGCATGAGAAAAATTATCCTACACATGACCTAGAATTGGACGCTATTGTTTTCGCGCTTAAGTCTTGGCGTCATTATCTTCTTGGCGAGAAATTCGAATTATTCACTGACCACAAGTCTTTAAAATATCTATTCTCTCAAAAGGACTTGAACTTAAGGCAGCAAAGGTGGATGGAGTTCTTAGCGTCCTACGACTTCGAAATAGCCTATACCCCTGGCAAGGGTAACATGGTGGCAGACGCCTTAAGTAGAAAAAAGATTATCCTTAAGTCCTTTGTTTGTTGAGCGACGAAGTTTAGAATTCATTTCGATGTTTGACTTTAGACCTTCCGTTGACTTCGTACCCGGTTTGCTAGCATCCTTGGAGGTCAGACCTACGCTTTTGGGACGGATTGGTGAGGCACAGCAAGACGACCCGCAGTTGGTTGAGTTAGTAGAAAAACTCAAAGGAGGGGAGTCATCAAGCCATCTCCGTAGGTATACCCTAGACGATAAGGGTTGGTTACGTAGGGACGGTAGACTTTGTGTACCAAAAGACGATGACCTAAGGAAGACTATTCTTGACGAAGCACATCATTCGAAGATGACCATTCATCTCGGTGGGGACAAGATGTACAAAGACATGAAGAGAGTTTACTTTTGGGCCGGCATGAAGAAAGATGTGGCCGAGTATGTCGCTAGATGCTTGGTGTGCCAACAAGTAAAAGCGGAGCAAAAGAAACCCGGTGGGTTGCTTCACCCATTGGAGGTTCCACTATGGAAGTGGGAAAGTGTCTCGATGGATTTTGTGGATGGGTTACCGCGATCAAGGAAGGGTAATACGGGAATTTGGGTTATAGTAGATAGATTTACTAAAAGCGCCCATTTCATTCCCGTAAAGAGTAAGAGGACTGCTCCATGGTTAGCCTCCGTATACGTTGAGAAATAGTTCGTTTGCACGGTGTTCCTTCTAGCATAGTGAGCGACCGCGATCCTATTTTCACTAGCGAATTTTGGAGAAGCTTACAAGAGGCGGTAGGGACTCAGTTATGTTTGGGCACCACATATCATCCTCAGACGGACGGCCAGACCGAGAGGGTGAATCGCATTCTAGAGGATCTGTTGAGGCTATGTATCCTAGACTTTGGGGGTACGTGGGAAGAGCATCTTCCATTGGTGGAGTTCGCATATAATAACAGCTTTCAGTCCAGCATTGGTATGGCATCATTCGAAGCTCTTTATGGATGACCTTGTCGTTCGCCTACATGTTCGTGGGAATCTACGGATAATATCTTACTTGGGTCCGATATGATTAGGGAGACTTCGGAGAAGATCGACTTAATTCGAAGGAGGATGAAAGCAGCACAGGATAGGCAGAAATCTTATGCGGATAAGAGGAGGACAGATCTCGAGTTTGAAGTTGGGGACATGGTCTTTGTCAAAGTGTCTCCATTACGGAATATTGTTCGCTTTGGGTCCGTTGGGAAATTAGCACCAAGGTTTGTAGGGCCGTTTCCTATTAAGGAGAAAATTGGACAGATGGCGTATAGAGCGAAGTTGCTCGAGAGACTTAGTGGTGTACACGACGTACTCCATGTGTCACATTTGAGGAAGTGCTTGCACGAGACCGCGGAAGTGGTAGAGTCGAGCTTTCTTAGAGAGGTGGAGATAGAGTGTGATGCGACAATTCAACGAGCTCCTACGCGCATTCTTGGGTCGGAGATCAAGAGGTTGAGGAATCGAGAGGTCAGACTAGTCAAAGTGCAATGGGGAGATGATGAGAGCAACGCTACTTGGGAGACAGAAGAGAAGATGCGTTCACGATACCCTTTTCTTTTTGAGGGTATGTCTTTTAATTTCTCCTTTATCGCTTAGCTTGTACTTATCTTATCTTTCATATATCCTCTCGCTAGTATCTTTGACCTTTAGTTAGGATAATCCTATGGTTGAAACATGTGTTTGAGACATGTTATGTATAGTGGATGAAAAGTGGATGCAAGTGTTTGCTAGTGGTTGCTCGTGGATGCATATACACACACTATTAGGCACCAGATCGGCTCAGTCACTTCATATTTCATATTGCATATATATGGATGTATTTAGTAAAATGGATGTATAATGGTTGTATTATCATATAGTTGCTACATTCGGGTGGATGGTTGTGCACGCATATAGAATTAATATGTATCATTAGGAATCTTTTGCATACATATTGGACGCATGGCACTATCATGAATTGCTCTAAGGAGGTCGACTGAATCAGTAGACCGCCTAATTTTGCATTAGATATGGACATATACACACACTGTGCATATAAACATTAAAGCGTTAGAAGTCTTTTAAGGACAATGGATGCTGATGTTTGATGATTGAGTAGATGGACGATTAGATGATAGGATATACATTCTTCTTGACTTGGAGATTTCGGGGATGAAATCCTTTAAGGAGGGGAGAATGTATCACCCTGTAATTTTATAACATTAAAATTCACAAATTAAAGTATACTTAATTTTTAGAAAAGAATTAAGTGAAATGGGTTGCGTAGAGAAATATATATATATATTGATATATATATAAATTAAAAAATAAATAAATAAATATGCGAAAAAGTTCAAAACAGCGAATTGGGAGGGGAAATAACCGAACCGGCCCATTTTTGAGGTCGACCCGAGCCTTGCTGGGTCGACTAGGGGTTAATCCAAGGTGTTTGGCTGTCAACCCGTGGGCCGATTCGCTCAAATGCAGATTTTGCATTTGATTGGTTCTCATGGTTCAGGGTTAATCTAATGGTCCTAAATAACTTCCTACACCTATAAATACATCCTAATGCTAACCCTAAACTTAATTAAAATAGAATAGTTACCGTCATACCATCGCCATGGAAATCAACGGAGCCGCCGCCAACTAAGAAAGAAGAAAAGCAAATTCAATTCTAATTCTCTCAACCCTAAAGCAAAGCAAAACTCTCTCTTTTCTTCTCTAAATTGTGAGTATGATGATCTTAACAAGATTATTATCATTTTAATTAGGTTGAGTTATGAATGGATTATGAGTAGATGATGTGAATTATCATATATGTTGTTGTAAACCCCTTTTGCTATCATGTATATTGTAAATCCAATGTTTATGTGATGATGATATCTTATATGTTGTAAATCATGCTATGATGATGTTATGTATGTTGAAAGTTTATGTTAAGTTGTGATGAATCATACATGTTAAAAAGGCCATGATTTTACTATCTATGCTAGTTAGTTCATATTAATTAAATCATCATGTTTGGGTTATGTTGATCTATATGACAAGTCACATATGCAAGTTAGATTGATTAGAAAAGTTATGAACATATACCAAGACATCTATTATGACATCTAGAATTATGCTATGACATATGTGATATCCTATGCTAGTTCAAACCATCATTATGTTGCCTAAAAACCCCATATGCAAGTTTATGTATAGATTTAGGCTATGATCATATCATATAAATTGAGACATTTAACAAGTTGACACCTTTTGATCCTTAACATGTGTAGTTTATGCAAGTTTCACCCCTATTATGATTAGATTTATTTTAATTGTCTATATGTTGTGATAATTTATCTTTGTGCTAGGTGTTAGACTATACAAGTCTAGCCTATATTATGCGTTGAATAAGCGAACGTATAAATGTGGTGTAGGGGTAATATTAAGGATTTAATATTAAAAAGTTGGGGTGCAATTGATATGATTTTGCATTCCATAAGTGGATGGCCATAATTGAGTCAATTATGAACATCATTAAAAGTTGACTTAATTAATAATTTGAATAGGGAATTATTAAAACTAGGGTAAAAGATTTTAAGTGTTAATCAATGCTTAGGACACGAGGTTGGACTCGTTTGTGACGTAAACCTGCCCGGACCCGCTCGACAAATCCAGTGGTCACAAATGTCAGCCCAATGTGAGAGGTCCTAGGCCTAAACTAAAGCATAACGGTTGTAAAGACACTAGGTTAGACTCTTTTATGGTGTAAGACTGCCCGGACCCGCCCGGAAAATCCAGCAGCCATAAATGGCAGTCTAATGTGAGAGGTCTTTATGAGGTTATGGCCTGAATGAATTAAGAAATACTTAACCAGATAAACATGTAAGGTGGGACATGGGGGTTAAGTAGGTGCCTTGGGTGGCATGAGGAATCTAGGGGGTGCCCTTAGTGGCATGTGTAATACGATTAGTAAGACTTAACCAAACACACATGTAAATGAACATGACTAAGAGGGTTAAGTGGGATATACTAGTGACAAGCTTAGGTGGGTAGCTTGTGGGGGCCCATTTCGACCAGTATCCCAAACGTATCTTTGTGGGCTCGACCCAAGTCGAGGACGGGACACACATGCTGGGTTCAACTGTAAGAGGCCAAAACGGGGAGCGGTGGCAACGCAAGTCCAACGGGTTTCGTATGCGTGTGTGGACCCGGGCTGGTAGGCAAGACGTTGTTGCATCGTGTAGGTATAAGCTGTGCATTCTCAAGTTGTATCGGGTTGCCACTTTAGGGGGGTGATACACCCCACTGTGGGGCCAGCACGGGTATCTACGAGTAGGGAGCCGATCGAAAGTGGGTAGTGGGGTACACCTAGTGGAGATAGGGGCATACGACACCTATGTAGTCAGCTAGGGGTACGTAAGGCTATTTATAAAGTTTCTCTGTGAAGCAAGTGGGATCAAACAATAGGGTGACGGGTATGGTGCAGTGTAGTAATGTGCGGTGCAGTGTAGTAATCATTTGTTAGTAATTAGGTGTGCCTTTACCGTTATCTTTAACGTTATCTTAAAACGCTATCTTTATCTTCCTAAGAGTTCATAGACATTTACTTGTCTTCCAATTTATGCCTTAGTCTAGTTAGTTTGATAATAGTATTGTGAGAATTATCATACTCGCCAGACTTTATGTCTGACCTCCTCTATTTCTATCCTTTTTCCCCCTCCAGGTCCTCAGGTTGGGCCCAACTCTAGTGGAGTTTGATTGAATTGTTTCATCTCTCTTTAGAAAGCTTGGACCGTTGAAGTAAAGTCCAGCTTGTTATCTTTTTAATGGCTATTTATGTAATGGGATTATGTATTTTGTTTTTATGAAGATGGATATTGTACTTGGTTATGATCTATGGTTTTATGATGTAACAGACATGTTTAATTTCCGCTGCAATAAAATGAAGTTTTAGATTTCCAAGTACTATTTATTATCTGTCTTGTTGTAATTTTTCTGTTCTATATTAACTTATAACCTCCATGGAAGTTAATGCATTCCCTTTGTGAGTGACATTAATGGACGTGGGGTGTTACATGCATATTGGTTCGGTTCAGACCCATGCCCTGATTCGGTTCGGCTCGGTAGCTCTCCTCCTTTAGATGTTGGCCCCTTCGGTTGTGATGCTCCAATCCGTTCCCAGTTTAACCATAATGGCCTTCCTTTTTGCTAAAATTTCTCTTATGCCAAGCCTCGGTTAGGTTCGGTGATCCTTTGTCCACCCCATTATCCGGTCCGAGCCAATCCATCCGATCCGATCCGAAAACCTGCATCGTCTTCCTACAACTTTTCCAGCGAGTGTTTTACGCCATTCGACGGCGTTTTCGACCATTATAACTATTCTAATCAACCAAAAAGCATACCATACAGTCATAGCAACATAGAGAATCAACCATAAACATCAAAACAACAACCATAGCATGTAAAATGGATCAAACATAACCAAAAACCCATATTTTCCCTTAAGCATGTTCAAGCATAATTAATGATAGGATTAGCAAAACTTAACCAAATTAACCCAAGTTTCTAACAGAGGTCTAAAACATTATTTTCGAATTTATAAATATTTTTCTAGAATTTTATCATGTTTAAATTTGCTAAGTAACACTAATTACCCTTAATTAACCATAATTAGTGAGGAACTATGCAAATCACTCACCTTAGCCACAAATAAACCTTAGATCTGAAATAAATCTCTGATATGGCGCGAATAACAATGCTAAACAGCAGCTCTAATCTTGATTTGGTGAAGATCTCCCTTGATTTGATGTTGCTAAGCTTAATCCTTGATTAGAAAGTGATTTGGAGGTGATTTAGAGGTTGGAGGCCATTTTTAGGGTTTCTAAGAGGTAAGTGGAGGCTAAAAAATTGAAATGGAATGAAACCCTAACTCTTTTCAGCCTCCCCATAACCCTAATCCCAAAATGGGTTATGGGCCCATTCACTAATCACCCTATTTGGCCC
>JASFAX010006889.1:0-29332 GCA_030737875.1 Allium sativum
GACATACTACTCGTAAAGTTGCTAGTCCCACCAAGGGGGTGCCCCATATTGGAGGTAAAATGCCTTGGTCCTCTAACCGTGATTGCTTATCAAGTCAAGCATCCGGTAAAGAGACTGAAGTCCTCCGTGTGGAATGACAGAACGACAAGGAGTATATCTTGGAAATGATAAATAAAATTATGAAGGAGAGCTTAACCCGAAATGATGATGAAAAAGAATGGGACTACGCACTTACTAAAACTCCACCCACTAAGTGAATCCATAAAGCCGAATTCCTAAAGAAGTTTGTTCCTCCGACGATCCTTGTATACAGCGGAACTATAAATATGAATCTGTTCTTGTTCAAGTATGAATGCCATATGAATGCAGCAAGAGTGACAGATAAGATCAAGGGCTTTTATTTCCAGTCTATCTGGAGGGAGTGGTGTCGTTATGGTTCACCAAACTGCCACCCAAGTTTGTAGACTAGTTTGCTGAATTAGCAAAGAAATTCAGAGAGCAGTTTAGGTTGTATAACTCCATGGTTAAAGACATCATGTCGCTATCAGGAATGGAGCAGGACTCGGGAGAGTCAATGAAAGCCTTTCTTACTCGTTCTAATATTACAGTGACTGAATTTGGGAATCCTGAGCCCCACATAGTCGTAAAGGCATTATTGCGAGCTATTGATAAGAAGTCCGAATTTGGCAAATGGATAAAGATGAAGGATCTTAACACTCTCAAAAAGTTCTATAAGAAAGCTGAAGAATTCCTGAGAGTGGAAGATGATCCTTCTATCGTAGAGGATGTTGGTGGAAGTAGTGTTGTAGAGGAAAAGAAGAGTGGTGATACCCAAAATCATCAGAAGAGTGCTCAGGGGAAAAATGGGCGAATGATGGAACGAGAAATAAGGTGAATTAGAAGTTTCATCTTTTTGGGCCAGCAGAGTTGATGCCTCTGACTGATACCCCTGATAACATTTATTTCACCACTAAGGATTCTGAGAGTTATCCAGAAAAATGGAGCAGCTATGTCCGGAAAGTTCTGTAGATTCCATAACGAGACTGATCATAATACCAACGAATGCAAGCATTTGAAGATTTTGATCGAGGATCTGATCAGGAAAAACATATTGCAACAGTATGTGAAGAAGTCGCAGAATGCAGAACCTTCTACTCAGGGGTAGATTGCACCATCTAATCAATTTTTACCGAGTAATGGAGCATCAGTGCAAGCTAACGCAATTCCGACGATTAATACCATTTCTATGCGTCCTCACCCGACTAGAGCAAGTTGGGGAGATATCGAAAGGTATGAAGGTGCTTTGAAGTATATCCCAAAGGATTAGAGGTGTTTGATCATGAGCAACAATATTCCCACCAAGCAACTGAAGGTGTCTTACGAGGATATTGTTTTCAAGGAGAAGGACGCATAAGGCGTAATAATTCCTATTCAGGATCCGATGGCTGTGACGATCGGGATAGGCCCGGTGATAGTTAAAACGGCGCTTGTTGATTGTGGCGCCTCTATTAATGTTTTCTTTTGAAATACGGTTGATAAGATGAAGCTCTCCACATCCGATGTTCAAGCATATCAAAAGAAAATTCAACAGTTCACAGGAGAACCGAAACAGCCCATTGGAGTTATTGATTTGCTCGTTGAGTTAGGCGAAGGAGAGAAGTATTCTATCATGATGCAGACCTTTGTTCTTGTTAATGAGCTATCTGCATATAATGTATTATTGGGAAGGCCTGCTCTGTCTGACTTTAGGTTCACATTGGCTCCATGGTGCTTAACTATGAAGTTTCCCACTGACAAGGGGGTTGGTGTGGGAAAAGGAGACCAGGACACTACAAAGGAATGCTATCTTACATGGTCATGCGAAGAAAAAAAAGAAGGATAATAAGAAGAATATGGAGGGCTCCCTCCGCATTCGACAGCTTTCCATATAGCAACTAGGGCATAGCCCCTGCAGTTGAGAGCATAGTGGAGCCAAAAACGAGATGGATCCGAGAAAGTCCAGTGCAGGGGAGGGTCAAGCAGCACCAACTGAGGTCACCATTCCTATATCAGTTCATCCGAAAGATCCCGATCGAGCATTGAAGACATGATCTCAGCTGCGCCAAAGGTTGCAGAGAGAGTTGGTAGTATTTCTTAGAGATAATCTTGATGTGTTCACTAGGGGTCATTCTGACATGTATGGCATCTTCCACGATGTGGCGGTTCATGCATTAAATATCGACTCAAGCATTTCACATGTAAAGCAAAAGAGAAGGAATCAAGGACCCGAGAGGTCAATGGCTCTCAAGGAATAAGTGGATATGCTCATGGAGATTCGCTTCATTTGAGAGTCGACATATTCGTATTGGGTATCGAATTCTATACTAGTGAAGAAATCCAATGGCAAATAGTGTGTGTGCATCGACTGTTCAGACCTCAATAAAGCATGTCCCAAGGATAACTTCCCGTTGCCTAGGATTGATCAGCTTGTAGATGCTACAGCGGGGCATGAGCTATTATCATTCACCGATGCTTATTTGGGCTATGACTAGGTTATGATGCACGAGCCAGACCAAGAAAATATGAGTTTCATTACAGATGTTGGTTTGTATTGTTAAAAAGTTATGCTATTTGGGTTGAAAAATGCAGGATTGACTTATCAACGTCTCGTCAATGTGATGTTCAAGTCTCAGATTGGTAAGACTATGGAAGTTTATGTAGACGACATGCTGGTAAAGTCAAAGAGAGCATATGATCATTTAGAGAAACTGGATGAGATGTTTGATTTCTTAAGAAAGTATGGCATGAAGTTTAATCCTCTAAAGTGTTCATTTGGAGTCGCATCTGTGAATTTCCTTGGGTTCTTGGTCAATGTCAAGGACATTGAGGCCAACCCCACTCAGATTTCAGCCTTAAGAGAGATGCAGGCTCCTTGGACAAAGAAATAACTCTGAAGTTTGATTGGTAAGGATGCTACTTTAAGTAGCTTCATTTCAAAGGCGATAGATAGGTGTATTCCACTTTTTGATGCATTGAGAAATGAGAAGGACTTCTAATGGACTCCATAATGTTAGATTGCATTCGAAGATTTATTCAAGCATATAGAAACACCACCGATGTTGCCAAAGACTAATGATGGAGAAACCTTGTTCCTATGTTTAGCAGTTTCATCCCATGCCTTGAGTGCAGCTTTAGTTCGAGAGGATTCGAAATTTCAGAGGCTGGTATACTATATCAGCAAAAGGCTTACCGGGGCAGAGCTGAACTATCCGAAGTTAGAGAAGTTTGCATATTGTTTTCTTATTTCCTCGAAGAAGCTTAAGCCATATTTCCAAGCTTACTTTATCAAAGTCTTCACAGATTAGCTGCTAAAGCAAGTCTTGTTTTGTTCAAAGACTCCAGGAAGTTTATTGAAGTGGAATATTGAGCTCAGTCAATATGATATCGCTTACAATCCTTGAAGAGCAATCAACGGACAAGCTTTAGCTAACTTCATGCTGAGTTTATGATAGAAAAGAGAAGGAGGGACCTGCTGAAGTTATTGCTAAATGGAAGTTGTTCGTTGATAGAGCTATGAACAAGTATTGCTCGGGGGTAGTGGTAATTCTAGAGACCCCTGAAGGACGCTCAGTATGCCATGCTTTAAGGTGGAGTTTACATCGACGAACAACGAGATGGAATATGAAGCGCTAATCGCTGGGTTAAAGATAACAAAGGAGATAAATTTGAAAGCTTTGCAAATTTTCAGTGACTCGCATCTGGTGGTATGTCAGTTCGAAGGGAATTCCAAGCCAAAGGAGGAAATCTGCCAGCTTATCTATCCAAAGCTTGGGAACTTCTCAATGACCTTAACTACTACACTATATCCCATATCCCCAGAGAGGATAACATGAAAGTAGATTCACTCAATAAGTATGCAAGTTCGGGATATGCTCAGTTATTGGGGTTAGTACCAGTTGAAGTACTCTCAAACCCTGAATCGAAGGTGCAGATGTTGATTGGATTATGTAGACTATTGAAGTACCTTATTCATGGAAGACCCCGATTAAAGAATATATCCTCAATGGAATACTCCCAAAGGATTCAAATAAGCTAAGGAAGTTATTGCGAAAGGCTCCAATGTATCTCATGCAGGATAGTAGGCTGTATAGGCGTGGTTTCTCTATGCCCTTGCTTCGTTGTGTAACAAAGGAGGAGTCCAAAGTGATCTTGGCAGAATTACATGAGGTAAAATGTGGAGGACACATAGATGGTCAGACACTAGCCAAAAAATTCTGTGATACAATTATTTCTGGACCGATGTGAATCGAGACCCCGCAGCTTATACCAGAAAGTGTGACAGATGCCAAAAGTTTGCAAAGATTCCAAGAAAACCCTCCATTGAGCTAACTCAAATGGTGAGTCCATAGCCATTTACTGTCTGGGGCATTGATCTAATTGGGGCATTAAAAACCGCCAAGTCCAGTTTTAGATATGCCATTGTAACCGCCGATTATTTCACCAGGTGGGCTGAAGTCGAACCATTGGCCACCATTACTTCAAGGAAAGTCATCAATTTCTTCTTGATGAACATCGTTTGTAGATTCGGTGCACCATAGAAGATAATCACGAACAATGGGACTCAATTTGAAGGTGAAGAGTTCAAGGGTTTTGTTCTAAGTACAAAATCCGGAAGAGTTTTGTTGTGGTGTCCCATCCATAGGAAAACAAGCCAGTGAAAGTAGTGAACAAGATAATCAAGTAAACCATCAAAAAGAGTCTCGAGAAAACAAAAGGTGGTTGGGTAGATGATCTCCCGCTTGCACTATGGGTGTACATGACAACTCATAAATGTACAATTGGGCACACTCCTTTTTCTTGGCTTTCGATCTAAGGCAATGATTCCTATAGAGTTGGAGGTTCCTACTCACCATAGAATTCACTTCAATCAAGCGGAGAATGAGAAGCTACAACATGAAGCACTCGATCAGCTTGAGGAAAGAAGAGATGAGGCAGAACTCAAAATTGCATCTCATCAAAGGAGGATTGCCATGCATTTCAACTCAGACAAAAGACCTTTGAAGTCAGGGATCTTGTGCTGAAAAGAGTAATGACTGGGATTTGAGCTTTCGGGCTGAACTGAAAAGGTCCATAATCATCTGTCAAAAGCTTCTGAACGGCACATTCAAATTGGCTACTACTGATGGCATCCCAATACGAAGGGCTTGGAAAACGACCACTTGCATCATTATTTTACCTGATATTTTGTTCATTTCTTGTAAAGATGTTTGTAAATATTCTGCAAGTACTAATCAGACATTATATCAATGAATAAAGCATGCCTGCTTATGTCGATCGTATATTTTCCAAATTATTTTTGAATAATTTAAAATTTGCTTAAAATCGATCTAATATTGCAAGTTGCCTAAACCACACTAACATTCTCAAAGTCCGGCAAGACCCAGCGACCATAATAGCATCACCTTATAAAGATGAATCTAGCGTCGAGTGCTACAAACATCAATATGCAGAAATGAAAAGATGAAAAGCACTGCCTTGAAAAACAAAACAGGAGGTCGCAAAGAGTTAGATGGCAAAGAGTGTGGTCAAATGATAAAGAAGCACAAATTGCAAGTTTCACCAAAGGGGCACCTCCCCACAGAGGAAGTCCAGGGCCTTGGTCCTCTAAAACCACGGTAGCCTGCTAAGTCCAAGCATCCGGGAAAAGGACTGACGTTCGCCCCTTGAAACAATGCAACAACGAATGAAGTATTGTCCATAGTGAAGGCAAAAGAAGTCTTCTCCACAGTAAATACAAAATTCCTTTCCATAGTGAAGGCAAAAGAAGTCCTCTCCACAGTAGAGGCAAAAGTCCTTCCTACAGTGAAGGCAAAATAAGTCCTCTCCACGGTAAAGGCAAAAGTCCTTTCCGTAGTTAAGGAAAAAGAAGTCCTCTCCACAGTAGAGGTAAAAGTCCTTCCCACAATGAAGGCAACCTTCCCGCAGTGAAGTTTAAAATCCTCTCATTAAGTGAGGTACCCAATGAAGTCTATGTTGCCTGATTTACTCAGCTGAAGCAGACGAATATTGGGTCAAAGACCTCTTTGGAGGCACTCAATGGAGACTTTGATGCCTAATTTAGTTAGCAGGAGTAGAGGAACATTGAGTTAAAAACCAAAGACCTCCCATGCTGAGGCACCCAATATGACCGTCAGCACCAAGTTTACTTGGTCCGATTATGACAAATGTTGGGATTAAATATAAAACCTCCCAAGTTGGAGCACAAGAACCAAAAAACTTCCCCAAGCAAATGTGCGAGATCAATCAACCAAACAGGGTTTCCTAATGAATTGGCAAGCTCAGAAGCTCTAAACATGCTGGCGACACCCAAAGGCTTCGTCAATAAAATAGCAGCTTCTAGTGCCTTGGTCATAATCAAAGGAATCCCGGCAAAATTGATTACATCCAGCTTAAGCAATTCTTGATAGCTTATGGTATGGGGCAACACCACCACGTTGAGATGGATCAATGCTTACAAGACATACCACAAGCTCATCAAGACATCGTATCAAGCAAAAGACTTATAATCTGCAAAGAAGTAAATGCATAGAGAAGTACGATAAAGCTAAAGTAAAGGATATAGTACAACGAGCAAAAGTAGCTTTATTACATCAAATCAAGTCTTCAAAGCAAGATTTTATAAGTAATAAGCGAGAGTCGGCACTCGCACAACATCCGAATGAATAAAATAACAGACATAAAAGCTACATAAAGCATCCACAAAGTGTAAAAGGCATCTAAAGAAGCCTCAGTTCTTCTTCTTCTCACTTCTGCCTTTGGAAGAACCATTCGACCTAAGTGTAAGTTTTCTGGGCCTAGTTGAAAAAGGAGAAGTGGCTGGCAGGTTTGCATCTTTATCTTCTTCTTCATCTTTCTAGACGATAGGGGAAGGAAAGGTAGAAGACTTCTTGCAAACTGCACGCATTCTTTTGTGCTTCTTGGGAGTAGACTTGGCATCTTTACCCTTACGACCCTTAGTGCTTTTTCCTGGGATCTCTTCTCTCTCATCGATATCTTCCAACCCCATTTCAGGAGAAGAGTCTGGGTCATCCAGACGAGTAATTGCTTCAATCTTTTCTACTTGTGACACGAGCTGAGAAAGAGTGAGGGAAGTGAAGGCATGAGCTAAATCAGAATCGTCCGGTGAAGGGGTAACAACTATAGCAGTTGTTGTCGTCAAGGTAGAAGTGGTGAGAATATCTCCAGTCCCAGTTCCTTCAAGCACCGCGGGAGAAGGCTGTGGAGTGACCGAGCCTAATGCATATGAATTGTAAGAAAGGAAATCACTGAACCCGTATGGAGAGAACAAGAGGTTGAAGTCCAGAATAAGTGAATCAATCCCGGTTTTACCTGAGGAAGGAGGAGGACTTCTCGCTTTCATCTAATACTAGTTCGGGTCGTCATTTTCGCCATCATCATCCGAATGCTCCTCAGCAGCATCCTTCTTTTCTTCGGGATTGGTAGAAGGATTAATAGAAGGATCGGTAGCAGGGGAAATAGCAGCCTTAGGATCAAAAATAGCAATGTCAGTAGTAGATGTGCCGAGAATGGTAGTAGTGGTCTGTGGGGTAAGATCAGTAGAAGGTCTAGCTCCAGATAATAAGTCATGCTCTCTTTTAAGCTCCTCACGTCCTTTAGCAAGGGCCTAATGGCTTTCATCATCTAAGAGATTTTCTATAAGCTCTTCTTCGGTGTATCCATGGATAGTAAGTTCCGCAAGGACTTCTTCCCAAACTTCGGCCAATGTGACTGGAGATGCATTTTGGAAAAAGGCCAGGCTGCCCTTACCCATGACACTTAAGGTATAAAATCTGAAATGAGTAGAATTTAAGACAGCTTTAGCTTTAGCATGTGCTTCCTCAGCGGTAGCTTTAGCCAAAATAGCGTCATTTTCTTTCATGATCAAGTCCTGCAATTTGGACCACCAGGGAAGAAAGTTTTAGTGCTTGAGAATTATTCTTCCCTTGCAGGCTGGCGTTAGTTTCCCGATAAGATACAATAGCTCACTGCTCTGCATCAAGTTCAAACTTTGCATCCTTTTGAGCAGAATTAGCATACTTAACCTAGGAAGTCAGCAGGGTTTCTCTTGTTTTGACAGCAGCGAGCTCTTCGTTAAGTTTCTGGTTCTTAGTATCTAGCTCCTTGTTCTTCTGGGGAGAGAGACACAATGTATGCATCACGAGATTTAAGAGTCTTGTCCCACCCAGGTTTATCATTTTCCATAGTTAACATGGTCTGGAGGTTAAGTTGATTGGTTCTTTGAAGTTTGTTAGCCATCTTATGCCACAGGGATACCTTCTCGACATGACACTTAACCACGTCCAGTTGCTTCTTAATATGACCTTTCACTATATCTAGTTCATTGAGCATATCATCCTTGTCCGTTGGGCGAATGTCCAGGATAAAGCAGACTCCTTTTAAGCACCATCTAGGAAACCACTCAATAAGTGCGCTGGGTGATGGATCAAGAGTGAGGGGCGGTCTTTGGATAATATTTTGTATGTCAGCAGGAGTGAGTATTGCAGATAGAGGAAATAGGGGAAAAAGGCATGCCGAAGTTGTGGTAGCAGCAACTTGACCCTTATCGGTATTGGGGTGCTTATCCTCTTGACTGTAGTCTTTGTACTTGTCATCCCTGGATCTTTTCTCCTTCCGATCATCCACTTATCGCTTGTCCCGGTCATGCTTATCTTGGTCAAATTTGCCCCGGTTATGGTTGTCGTCACGGAATTGCCTATTCTTCTCTTCCCAGTCCTGATAGTCCCGGGCTTCTTGCTCCTTTCTCACCCTTTTCTGCTCTTTAGACTCTTTGCGATAGCGAGATGAATAACATTGTGAATCGTAGGAACCCGAGAAGCGGTTGAAGTCATTTAGCTAGGATCGATTCATAATTGGACTTAAAAAAGAAGAAAGCAAGAATTCAATCTAAAAGTCAAGAAGTGCTGGGATAGAACAGTAAACACATGCAAAATGTAAAGGTTTTAAGTGTGTGTAGTGTGTGATCCAGTGCAACGAATCACTCGACATTGTTGGAGTTAAATTAGCTCCAATTTCAGAAATAAGTCTACGGTGTGGAGTCCGAGCTAGTTCTTAAGATGTCTTTGGAGTTATAGCGGTAAGTTGGGAGGTATGAACATCTTCTATAAGAAGATCGCTCGATGCATTGTTAAGATCACTCAAGTCTGCAAATGTGTTTGAGGAATCTCCTTCGGCCACAGTTGGGATTGTAAGGGCATCAATTATTTCAATATTAGCATCGCCTTTGTTGTGATCTATCCTTCCTCAAGTTGGTCACCAAATTTAGCTGGACCTTTACCCTCATGATGGACATATACTTCCTCAATGGAGGGTAGTTGAGAATGACCAGATAATCCAGTACCGCTGGTAAGGTCCGAGCATTTCTTTAATGAAGTTGTCTCAGTGGATGTTTTTGATGAGTTATCTTCTTTAGAACTTGGGGTATTGGATGCTTCGCGTGTAGAAGGTGAAGCAGGAATTTCTCGAGAAGTAAAAGATCAAGTAGCTGCAAGTAATCCAAATTCACGAAGAAATCCTTCCGTAATAAGAAACTTCTTAGTCCTATCTTGTTCATCGACATCCTTTAACGACTTGAGAGTAGATCTGCGCTCAGCAAAGTCCTTAACAAGAGACGGTTGTTCTGTAAAAGAAAAAAAGGAAGGTTTAGTGATTGAGACTTAGAAGAAACTAGATGAAGAGCAATGAGAAAATATATATTCACCTCCTTCTATCCAGAGACCATAAAAGCTCTCAGGACATCTAGCATAAAAAGAATTGGTTCAAGAACCTGAAGCATTGTCCGATAAGTCAAGTATAAGCTTGCGGTTCCGAGCGCCTTCAACAAAAATGATAGATGGATTATCTTTACTCCTTTTAAATGAGCATAGATAATAGACGTCCTCGATAGTAGGCATGCTGCTTCTTGTCCTTATGAAAAGCACACAGAGCCCGGTCAAAAATGGCATAACCATTTGGGTGTAATTGAAATGGGGTAATAGCAAAGTGTTGGGGGACCATCTGTAAAAATGCATTGAAGGTGGGAACAACTCCACTCAATAACATCTAATGGTTAACTGTAAAAAACCCTAAGGGTGTGCGGTCAGAAAATTCATTCCTCCCCGGTAGTCTAGCATCAGCCCCAGGGATGCCAAATTGAGTACAAAGCTGCTTAAAAGTGCGCTCATTAAGCATTGAATAACATCTCTCTGACGGAGGAACTGAGTGGGCGAGGATCATTAATGGGATAATTAGCTTCAAAGCTTGAAGCTATAGTTGTAGTGGCTTCAAAAGCAGATGTAGAAGTTCGAGCTTGGACAGAAGCAGTCGCATCCTCAGAATGATGACGAGATGTCTATTACACGAATAAAGTAGAACGAAGCTTGAAATCTTCATTCGGCATGTGTTGATTAGTTGATCTCAAGTATCATCGCGAATCCGAATTAGAGTGTTATGTCTGTACAGGCAATGCTAGACAAGTTGTAAATGGTTAAGCAGAACAATCTTGTGTGGGCATCTCATTCAATTCAAGTCGAGGATTTCACTGTAGTTTATTTTAATAATCAACAATCTGTTATCGACATGGGCGATCGATGAAAAAGTATAAGCCCAAAGATGTGCAAGTGTTTCTTGTTATTGTAGGACAGGTAGCCTATTTAGGTGTTCAGTAGTCAAGTTAAAGGCTCGGGTCATTTAAAAGCTTGGGTCGTAGTTGCTTGGGTCGCTTGATAATCAAAGGCCAAGAAGGTGTATCCCACTGTCAAAGTCCCAGGTCGCTCAACGACCCAAAGTCTCAGGTTGCTCGCTGACCTAAGAACTCAGGTTGCTCAACGACCCGAAGAATCGGGTCATTCACCGACCCGAAGGGTTCAGGTTGCCAACTTGTCTAAGGTCTTGGGTCGTGCATCAGTTGGAAGGCACGGATCATCCACCAACCAAAAGGCATTGGGTCATCCAAACTTTGTGTGTGCACAAAAAAGCAAGTTTTCTGAATCCATGGATGAAGGTAATCAACTGAGGAAGACCCACACTCACGAACAACCCAAACCCAAGTTACCAAAATTGGTTCATACATCAACAATAAAACTTGTGCACTATCAACAAATCGGGGATAATCGACTCAAAATGAAGATTAGCATGGCTAATATTTTTTGTTTCCAAAAGCACAATACTCTTTATGGAAAATCGAAGTGAAAAGTTCCCCCAACATGCATGATTAAGTTTCAATACTTCAACCAAGTTGTTGAAGAAAACAACACTGAAAAGCAATTCAATCAAAATATCACAAGATGACACAAAGGCTGTAATTGGATTTCAACATGACAAACAACAAGATTCCAAATCAAATTCAGTCACAAGTTTGATGATGCTAATCAATAGTGTTATCAAACCCTAAACTGATTGATGCTTCAAAACTCGCCGTCGTTAAAGTTGGATCTAAAGTGCAATCAAGATTTGGTTCAATTCAATAGATGCACAAAACATCATCATCGGCTAAAGCATATGTGACAACCCGAATTCCGACAGACCGATTTTTTTTTTTTAAAAAACACAATCCATCGAAACCCGAGTTGGTTTGCTCTGGTATCCTGTAGAAAAGACAGAGACATAAAACATGTCAGAGTTCAGAAAACACCTCATAGCGGAAGGAATATAATGTAATTAAAACATAGCTTTACCTTAATAACAATACTGCTAAACCAGAATCCAAAGCTATATAGTCTCTGTCATGAACTAACCTGCGAATGTTATGAGGAGGGGGGGTCAGAACACAAGTTCTGGTGACTGACTTAAATTACACTTCTGGATAATCCTACATATACCATTCGATTACATTTCGTATTTATTAGGTTATCTATCTTATTAGCACTCAAGGCTTGCACACACACGTCGCACTCATCTACTCCCTAGTAGATTAACCTAATATAATGTATATGTAGCTACCCCCAAACTGAGGTACACCCCATGGTACCCCACTCGCATGGTCTCCTCCGTAATACCAAATTAATATGCGCAATCCCTCATCCTATGCCATAGTAACGTACGTATCTCTTTATATATTTAACAACGCTACATCGGCATAGAACCACTATCGCCGTACTATGTAAGTGTACTGACCGCTATCCTCGAACTTTTCCATCAAGTTAGATTCCTCCATCGAGTAATGCCCCAGAGTCTACGATACACCACCCAGAGCAGACATGCATGTATCTAGACTTTCCCACATATGTATCGTCTACCGTATTTGATGCCTAACCCACACACCCATCGTGTGTGCGTGCGCGAGTTCTATGGCAGGGCTACATAAGAAACATGGAACTCGATTGGGAGCTTTCCTCATATCTGTGCAAGGCCCACCTTTAAGAGCCTCTCATACAAATATCCCTATGGTCTGTTTTCTATGGTGGCTATGTCCCCACCTGAGCCCCTCCCTCAACTAGTAATGACTACAAGAGCTAAGCGACAAGCCCCTAAGCAAACATTATAAACATCCATGTGGCATCTCTCCTCAGCCACCGTCCCATGATAATTAATGGTTAATGGTACTTTTGGGTTTAGCTGTAGTCTTTCCACAACCTACTAGCTGCCGATGACTAGTACCCGACGACCTACTATCATGTTGGTCCTGACCCTCCGCCTCCGTTGAGTCAGACGCCAGATCACCTTTACCGCCACCGCGTACAACATTCTGACTGCCAAGTTATTCTTGCAGTCAAGGCCCACCCACCTAGTAGTTACGCGCAGACCCAACCTCTGTAGGCACAACCTTAAACATCTGCCACCACACATAGGACTACTAGGAACACCTTAAACATCTCAGAAAGTCGCGTGCTTCCCCTTCCAGACTATTGGAGCTGCCAGAATAATCAGATGAAAGTGCGCTCCAATCGTGCCTTATGACACCGTAATGATCTACCTCGTTGGGATATTCATCCTATAATGTACGGACTGCTCCAAGCGCCTTAGTTTTATATTTCATTAGACCCTACTTCTAATCATTAATTACGTGCATGCGCCACCTCATTAGATTTCTCATTTAACTTGGTTATTTTCATTCACATTGACTTCCTTTTAAAGTTTACCAAGTTACCCTCGCTTATTAATTCAATTTATAACTTAATCCATTTAAGTTCATTAATAAGCCTACAACATGTTATTCTCATAATCTATTCGTTATTCCATCTTATGGTTACCATAACATGTTCTACTTAATTTATAATTAAGTACATCTTAATTCACAGATACATTTGTAAGAAAATAACTCCCTAAGTATCAACCCCGAAGACCGAAACCAACATCAAATTGACACTCAGAGAATTACTCAACTCAACCAATCTCATGTTATGTCATTCATATAATTTATGTTATCTTCATTTGTAGATTTATTCTTTCCTTTACAGATTACTTAATTTACAATTAATTACAACTTACCTATTCCATAAGTTATTTCATTTCCCTTATCGTTCCTTATAACTTACCTTATTCCATAAGTTATAATTCCCACTTGTCCTTAGGACAAGCCTACCTATTATCTTTCCTTTTTCTTAAGTTCATTCATAATAGGTTATTATTATCATTCCCTGTTTATTTAACAAGTTTACTTAACCCCTACTTAATTCAACTGGTTCGTAACACCACTACATATTTAATTAGGTTAAGTATTCCAATTTAACAAATTATCCGTGCTACCCATGTCACCCACTTAACCCTTTATTATTCCTATGTCTTACCACATGTCTCATTATGGTTAAGTGTTTTAATTATGTTTCCCATGCTACCCATGTCACCCACTTAACCCTTTATTATTCCCATGTCTTTACCACGTGTCTTATCTTGGTCAAGTGTTCATTAATTCATTATACCCGTAATCGTGTAAGACCTCCCACATTAGATTACCGTTTGCTATTGCTGGATATGCCGGGCGGTTCCGGGCAGACTTCTTCCGCAAACCAAATCTAACCTCGTGTCTTGTCACTATGACGCATCTAATTTCTGCCTTTGACCTCTCACATTAGATTGTCGTTTGCGGTTGCTGGATATGCTGGGCGGTTCCAGGTAGACTTCTACCACAAACCAAATCTAACCTCGTGTCTTAGGCGTTCATTATCTTAATTCATGCCCAATTTCAAGTCTTGGATTATAGTGAATACTAATTACCCATAAATTCCCAATTCAATTTCTGCCTATAATCCCATATATAAGTTATGCCCAATTCTTCATATATGTCGCATGTCTTCGTACATTTAATTAACTTCAATAAAATAAAGTACAATTATTCCAATTCTACCAATTGTTCATATTCATTGGAGTTATGCCCCCAAATTCCAACCATCGGTTGTGGCCCAAATTACCCAACCCTAAGTTACGCTCAAATTACAGTCTTACTTACTCATGTCCATTAATGTGATAATTATCCGTATCCATTATTATTCTACGCACTTCCCAATTATCCCAATTTAGGCATGTTCATATTTAACAATTATCCCTATTTCATTATAGGTTTTCATACCCTTTTCGCAAGTCATATATTATTATGCACAATATACCCCTTCTTCCAAGTCATAAATCATCATATATAGTATGCCCAAATTAATCTTTCCCAAATGATTCCCAATTTCGCGCGTTCGCATATTTCAGCGTTAGGCCTAGGCTCGAAGGTAGTCTGGCTATAAAAATAAAAAGGGAAGGAGAGAGAAGAACAGAAAGATCATATAAATAAGACTGCAATTATAACATGATTATTTTGTTCATTACTGGGGAATGTCAAACGATAACTATACTATTATTCAAAATTACAATTTAAATCCACTCACCTTGTATGCTTTCCCAATTCTGGATCTGATCTAGTTTTAGCGTCCATGATTTTTCTTTAATTGGATTTAGAACCTCACATGTAGCATAAATCCAAGCGTTTTTGTTGTAGATCTGATCTTTGCACAATCCTACTTTGATTTTGCCTAATTTCAGTGTAGGTTTTGGAGGAGAAGAGAAAAGGGCAGAGTTTTCTCTAGTTGAAGAAGAAGAAGTGTAACATCCCAGAAATTTGCAATCTTTGGTCATCGACATAAAACCCACGTCGATTATCCAAACATCGAAAATACCAGTACTTAATGAAAGAATTTAGAGCGCGAGAATAGATAAGATAGAAACTTAGAATAGAAGAAGAGGAAGAACATACAACATCAGAGTAACACGAATCTCACAGCGGAACGAACAACATATAATAGATAACATATCCTTGAAATAAAATCAGTATATGTATAACATTATCAGAGTATAACACTTATAACACAGCGGAAATAACTATAGCTATATAATCCTGAAGCCTCCTACTCCAGATCTTCAAGTATTTGTAAATCCTAACTACTTGACTGCCCGTACAAAATTGGACACCCAAGAGTTTAGGGAAAACAAAACAAAATAAACTCTGGGTCAGTCATGTGACTGGTGTGAGTAAACTCAAGTCATTTGGTTTAACTTTTAAAATCCTTTAAAAGAAAGAATAGTCATAAGACCGATCCACACATAAACACGGGTGGTTTTTACCTTACGATAACCTAAAATATTCTTTATATCAAGGCTTTCTGATATTATAATAATGTCTAAATCAAATAAATAGAAATCTAGTAGAAACGCTTGCATCTAACGTTCTACATATATAATATACAATCAAAACCACGGGCTTTTATTTGGGGAATGGATTCCAACTATGACAAGGTATGGATCCACCTTCCGCTCAGTGTACTCTAGAAGCGATACACTAGAGTTCAACAAGAACATCTTGTAACTCGGTCACACATGACCGACCATTCATTTCTCTTGAATGTATCGAATATATTGCCACCCCTCGGTTAGTATTCCAACATAACCGTTCCCGGGAGATATAGAATTGAAAGAAGTAAAAATATGAATATTCTTTAGATTGTGACAATATACCCTAATTGGGTGTGGCCCACTTAGCCATGCTGCCTGCCCGATTTCTGTCATTTCCCAGTTGATGGGGCTTGAGGTTATAACGTATCTTTTAACAGATCACTCCTCCATTTACTTCGAATGTCACATCGCCATACCCGCCAAATCACAAATTGATTCCTAAAAAATATCACGGGTATAAAGCTAAGAGAAACGAATTCCTCCGCCACCAACGTAAATACGTTTGAAACGATCAACTTACGCGATCTACCAGATATACTCTGTCAGACGTTCGTCCATTTAAGTTGTCCTGGGATTGGACGACTCGAAGGCACTATTCAGTACATCCATCTTAGGCAATCTCTACCTAAGATTTATACAACAGTCCTTGCACTTTACTCCATCTTCAATATATTCAGCATACTTGGTTTGCAACGCTTATGCCAATACGGAGTGGTTCTTCGGATAATAATTCAACCGGTCTCTCCATATTAACAACGTTAAAATAGTCAAAAACTTTGATAGTCGGTGATTTAACTATCAAATGAAAAATGTCTGTGTACACATAACGATCTTATTTCCACATGGAATTATCAATCAAATCATCAAACATATATATATATATTCATATTTCCTTATTTTCTATGTTTAGAAAATATATGTTATTAACACTGGAAAACGTTTCCATAGCTTATTTACGTATCACTATTCTTCTACAACTATCAGTCTCTGACTGTAAACTAGTATGCGAACAATTCCCTAAGTATCAATCCCGAAGGTCGAAACCAACATCAGATAGACACTTGGAAAACCATTCAACTTAACTAACCTCCAGTCAGTTTCTAATTTAGCTTAACTCCATTTCTTAATTCCTTATAAATAAAACATTCCATTTTCTATGTTTAGAAAATATCTCTGATTCTATATTTGGAAAACGTTTCTAAAACTCATTTATATGGATTTCAAGCTAACGTGGTATAAAACATCGTTACGACCGCTCAATCCATAAATCGCTTATTATTCTATTTATTTTCTAAATAAATATTTCCTTTTCTATTTGTTATACAAATATTTCCTTTTATATCCTATTTATTTTTCCAAATAAATATCCCTTTTATAAAATTCTATATTACAAATATCTTATTTTCTAATATATTTTGATTTCAATATACATTTTGAATTTTCTCTTTCCACATTCCGGTATTTCTTATGGTATTAAACATACTAAATCACAATGATCAACATCATTCTAACATACGTAATCAATAACAAATTTTATATCACATCATATATCATAATATATGAAAATAGTAAAATAATTGTTGAGGAATCCAGTTGGATTCCTCCGGCCTGTTTCCCTGCATCCACAGATGTTAAATAATACAATTAACATCAATTTCATTTCACTATGAAACATTCTGCTAAACAGAATCAATTTATATATATATATATATATATAACAAGATCTACAATTTCAAACAATTACTTAGCAGTTCAACAAAACAGTTAACACACAACAATCAACAAATAATTATCAGTTCTAAGAATACGTTATAAAAATATAACTGTTCGGAGTTGGTGAGTTTTACTCACATTGTACGATCATCGTTAATAACGATAACCATCGCTTGATTCAGACGGACAATTATTTTGCTATAAATTGTAATGAGCTCCAATTTGACTCCTTAGTCAATTCCCTTTCGTAGCCGTCGTCCATACGAACCTAACGTGACTGACCGTTCGAAATTATGATTTGTATAAGAAAGATATAAATTTCACAAGCTATACAATGATTTAAAATAAATTTAACTTAAATAAATTCATGTTAGGGCTTCACCTAATACTCAAGGCCCACAACCGTTTAATTATACCAGCTCAAAACCCCTTCTTCCTCAAATCCGAACGTGAGCTCAAGGTAACAACAAATGACCATTTTCAGATTATCTCTCCACCATTCCTCCTTCAACATCCCTCCGTTCTTAAAACCAAAGTCACCTTCGAACTTCTCTTCCTGTGCTCGTCACAGCCATCACAGTTTCTCTGAGCTCGAACCTCATTCCTGAAACCCGATCTCTGTCTTCCTCCCACGCCTGCAGTACAACCCACGACCCTTTTTCACACGCAATCCCCCAAAACTCTCACAAATGATGCGACTCACTATGCTAATCACAAAAACAATAACCATTTCCAACTTCGTTGCGTACATAGAATGTAAGACGGAACCCTAGTTTTCTGCCCCAGATATGATCGAAACAAAACAAGTTCGAATGTGGTAAAATGAGTATAGAACCGACGAGATTTTCAATAGGAATCGATATACATATTTTGTGGATTTTATTGAGTAGTATTTGGCCTTGTTTTATTTTCAAAAGAAGATTTCTTACGTTGGTTTTTGTTTTGAGAAACGAGAATTGTTTCTCATGTTTTAAACTTGTTTGTGCGGCTGAGAAGGGAGAAGACGTGGCCTTGTTTTAGGCTCAGAAATAAGGTAGGATATTTTGCTTATTTTATTTATTTTTATCCAATCATTTTCTTTCTAAAAATTCGTGTGATCCTGTACCATATCTAAAAATCATGAAAATGGACATACAACTAGAGTTTGCCATTGTGGACCCAACGGAACTAGTTTCATCGAATTCTGACTCCGTTTGCTCACACAGCGTATTTTTAACCGTCAAAATATTGACTGTTTTTCACATTAAAAATCCGTACGGTCACACACTGACCCCAAAAATCACGGAAATTGAAATCTAACAATAATTTAATATTGCGGATCCAACAAAATTAGTTTTGTCGAAAACAGAAGTCGTTTGCAAAACTGGCTATTTTTAAAGCTCTAAATAACCCCATTTTAAATATAAATATATTTAAAAATAATTAAATTAAATATTAATAAATTAATATTATCGTATATATATTCATATACGATATCATACAACTCTAAAATATTCCTATATGGATTTATAGCTCGATATTTCAAAGTTCCCAGTTATATCGATATTCGATTTATATTGAATTCCTTTTATAATATAAATAAATCGATATAAATTATAAAGGAATTGCACAGCGACTTTTCTAAAATTTGATTTGGACATAACTCAAAATTTACATGACGAACTCTCGATTTTTCTCTTCCATTAGAAAAATATCCTTCACCAGCTCCTAACGTTTCTTGTTTCACAGAAATCCAATTTAAAACTGCTTTGGTATATTCGTTTAAAGTTTAAATCGCCAAATTACGAACTGCCGCGCCATTTCGAGCTCGATTATATTTATAATATAATTATACGTTCAAACTTCGTTTATATAATATATTCGTTAATATAATTCAACTCTAAACTGAATATATATATATTGAATTTGCCCAATTCACACCATATTGCCATTTCAGCTAATTCTGATTATTTCAAAATTTAATATATTATTTAATTATTATATTAATTAAATATTCACTATTATTTAATTCAACGACCATTTAAACTCTAAATCATATTTTAAATAATTAAAAAAATTAATTATTATACTGTAAAGTACGGGTCGTTACAAGAAGAATAGGTTGGAGCAGCGTCATGGCGTCGCCATTGATGAAGGTAAGAAAAACAATGAGAATGGGGTCCTATTTATAGCCCCAAGCCAACAAAACTAAGTTTGAAAACGCGTTTACATACGAAACAGAGTATTTTGCCCAGATCGGGGGGGGGGGGGTGTCGACACCCATATAGGGGGATCGACACCTATGTCGACACCCCTTCAGGGGGGTCGACACCCTCCTTACCTACTTTTCCCGCTCTGTTCGAATTTTGAATTACTGAACCTTATATATATTCTTCCTGCGCATATACAAACTTCAAACCTTATTAACTTCGTCATACGGTGTCCGATTTATGCAAACCAGGTGTCTATCTTGACCAGAATTTCGAGACGAACGCAATGCAATGTCTGTTTTACTTAATTCCCATTATTAAATTAAGTACCCTTTATTTTCTCACCTATTCTATTACATAGGTTGTTATCGTATTAATTTTCCATCTCTTCAATGTATGAATAAATTTATTTGTATATTACCATTATTTATATATCCATGCATATATATATATATATACACACATTTTTAATTATCTTAAAAATGCAGGGTGTTACATTTTCTCACCCTTAAGAAATTTGGTCTTCGAAATTTGATAGGGATTAAATAGATAATCCCTCACATAATATACATCCATCATGTGTGCATCCAATTTTTGCAAACATTGTGCACATGTGCAAAGTGAAATACATCATAGTAATGTATGTATGCCTAACTTGGTACCACCTATATGTATGCAAACTTTTCAAAAACTCTTTTTAAAACATGATGCTCACATCCTAAATATACTGGCAGTTCTATATGAATGCAATATTTTGAAAACAAAAACACATTTTCATCCAAATTTTCCCACTTTTACAAAATAAGAGCATAGTTCATCCAATTGTTGCATCCAAAACCCTACCAACCATCATTAAATTTCGAAATTTAGAAAAAATTAATTTTCTAAATTCGATTTCTTATGTTACAAAAAGGTATAAAATGGGAAAATTCACATCTTCCCTTTTTCTTTTATGTACCTTTTCTGGATTTTATGCAACTATTTTCCTATCCAAGCACAACCCACATAAGAAAAAATTCTTTTCTTTTTCAACTTATCTCGGAAAAAATTCATTTTTATCTATCTTTTCTTAATATTTTCATTTTCCTTTCCTGTCATGTTTTGTTGCTTCACTTAATTTATCATTTTCTTTTTTAATTAGGCTATTTTCTTTCTTAGCCTATTTGACTTAATCCAATTACTTAAATTTATTTTTCAAATAAGCTTTTCTGTTTTTAACTTCCTACATAGCAACTACTAAGGGCCAAGAATCATACGACTCTTTCACTAAAGAAAAGTCCAACCACAAACTCTCAACAATTACTTGCCCTTCCACTATATAGTAGTCACTACTAGTCCTTGTTGTGTATTACTAGCCTACACCAAGCAATAATTCTAGGCTTTACAATGCTTATGCATTCTACAGGAATTTTTTATTATTATTCCAAGATAGTCCTTGCTATTTACTTCCTACTTCAAACTTTTCCCCGTACTTTCTAGGCACTAATCCTTACCTACTCCATTTTTTTTTTCAAAACATGGTTTGTACTCTTTTTCTTTTCATTACATTTTCCTTCCAAAATTTAAAAATACTGAAACTTTATTTTCTTTTCCAAAACTTACTTTTGCCAAACCATAAAAACATGTCACAAAAAAAAAATGCAAAACAGTTTTTTTTCAAATCACAAAACTGGAGAAGACAATGACAACTATCGGGTTTACATTGTTTATACCTACAATGTTAATTTTGGCTGCTTTCTACAAGGTGCAAACATCTACTCTATTCTTACTCTCTACAAATTATTTTTTCTATCTGACAAAATTTCTTTATAAAACAATAAACAAAATTTATTGTTAACAGAATAGTGATTTCAAAATTTTCTTTTACAAAATGCAACATTTTGTATGCTTTACTTTTTAATCCTTTCATATATTATAATATGAAAACTAGTGAGCTATACATGCTCTATAATGCACACTTTTTCATGAGAGAATTCTTTAAAAACAAGAAATCATTATTTTACAAAGTATACCCCACTTTACTTTAAAACCCAGTATGCATTTTTTTTCTCAAATATCAAAAGTACTCTTAAGATTAAAACTTGAAAACACCACAAACTCTTTCGCCAAAACTTTTATAATTTCAAGTTCTTAAAA
The DNA here is from genome assembly GCA_030737875.1 of Allium sativum. NCBI lineage: Eukaryota > Viridiplantae > Streptophyta > Magnoliopsida > Asparagales > Amaryllidaceae > Allium > Allium sativum. The sequence continues at coordinate 21,726 of JASFAX010006889.1, forward strand.
GTTAACAAATGGGTTAGACTCATAGTGGGCTTCCAACATACCTAGGCTTTCCTAGACACCCCCACAAATTCAATTCTCTCAACTATATATTCCTAATCCATTTTCCTCTTTCTACTTAGTGGGCTCTTTTGTGGATCTAGGATTATATATAATATATTTATATTTAAAAAAATACAAATACGCTCACTCATTATCTATATAGGAATCCTAAACCTCGCACCGATACAAAATGTGACAATCCGAATTCCGACAGACCGATTTTTTTTCAAAAACCCAATCCATCGAAACCCGAGTTGGTTTACTTTGGTATCCTGCAGAAAAGATAAAGGCATAAAACATGTCAGAGTTCGGAAAACACCTCACAGCGGAAGGAATAAAATATAATGTAATTAAAACATAGTTTTACCTTGATAACAATACTGCTAAACCAGTACCCAAAGCTATACAGTCTCTGTCATGAACCTAACTTGCGAATGTTATGAGGAGGGGGTCAAAACACAAGTTCTGGTGACTAGACTTAAATTACACTTCTGGATAATCCTACATATATCGTTCGATTACATTTCGTATTTATTAGGTTATCTATCTTATTAGTACTCAAGGCTTGCACACACACGTCGCACTCATCTACTCCCTAGTAGATTAACCTAATATAATGTATATGTAGCTACCCCCAAACTGAGGTACACCCCATGGTACCCCACTCGCACGGTCTCCTCTGTAACACCACATTAATATGCACAGTCCCTCATCCTATGCCATAGTAACGTACATATATCTTTATATATATATAACAACGCTACATCCGCATAGGACCACTATCGCTGTACTACGTAAGCATACTGGCTGCTATCCTCGAACTTTTCCATCGAGTTATATTCCTCCATCGAGTAATGCCTCAGAGTCTAAGATACACCACCCAGAGCAGACATGCATGTATCTAGACTTTCCCATGTACGTATTGTCAACCATATTCAATGCCTAACCCGCACACCCATCGTGTGTGCGTGCCCGAGTTCCATGGCAGGTCTACATAAGAAACACGGAACTCGGTTGGGAGCTTTCCTCATATATGTGCAAGGCCCGCCTTTTAAGAGTCTCTCACATAAATATCCCTAGGGTCTGTTTTCTATGGTGGCTATGGCCCTACCTCAGCCCCTCCCTCAACTAGTAAAGAGTACAAGAGCTAAGCGACAAGCCCCTAAGAAAACAGTCTAAACATCCAAGTGGTGTCTCCCCTCAACTACCCTCCCACGATAGTGAATGGTTAATGGTACTTTTGGGTTTAGCTCTAGTCTTTCCGCATCCTACTGGTTGCCGATGACTGGTACCCGACGACCTACTATCATGTTGGTCCTGACCCTTCGCCTCCGTTGAGGAAGCCGTCGGATCAACTTTATTGCCACCGCGTACAACATTCTGACTATCAAGTTATTCTTGCAGTCAAGGCCACCCACCTAGTAGTTACGCGTAGACCCAACCTCTGCAGGCACAGCATTAAACATATGCCACCATACAAAGGACTACTAGGAGCACCTTAAACGTCTCAGGAAGCTGTGTGCTTCCGCTTCCAGTCCGTTGGAGCCGCCAGAATAATCAGATGAACGTGTGCTCCCCTCGTGCCTATGACACTGTGATGATCTACCTCGTTGGGCTATTCATCCTATAACGTATGGACTGCTCCAAGCGCCTTAGTTTTATATGTCATTAGACCCTACGTCTAATCGTTAATTACGCGCTTGCACCACCTCGTCAGTTTTCTCATTTAACTTGGTTATTCTCATTGACTTCCTTTTCAAGTTTACCAAGTTACCCTCGCTTATTAATTCAATTTATAACTTAATCCATTTAAGTTCATTAATAAGCCTACAACATGTTATTCTCATAATCTATTCATTATTCCATCTTATGGTTACTTAATTTACAATTAAGTACAACTTACCTTATTCCATAAGTTATTTCATTTCCCTTATCGTTCCTTATAACTTACCTTATTCCATAAGTTATAATTCCCACTTGTCCTTAGGACAAGCCTACCGATTATCTTTCCTTTTCTTAAGTTCATTCATAATAGGTTATTATTATCATTCCCCATTTATTTAACAAGTTTTCGTAACCCCTACTTAATTCAACTGGTTCGTAACACCATTACATATTTAATTAGGTTAAGTATTCCAATTTAACAAATTATCCATGCTACCCATGTCACCCACTTAACCTTTTATTATTCCCATGTCTTACCACATGTCTCATTATGGTTAAGTGTTGTAATTATGTTTCTCATGCTACCCATGTCACCCACTTAACCATTTATTATTCCCATGTCTTTACCACATGTCTTATCTTGGTTAAGTGTTCATTAATTCATTATACCCGTAATCGTGTAAGACCTCCCACATTAGATTACCGCTTGCGGTTGCTGGATATGCCGGGTGATTCCGGGAAAACTTCTACCGCAAACCAAATCTAATCTCGTGTCTTGTCACTATTACGCATCTAATTTCTGCCTTTGACCTATAACATTAGATTGTCGTTTGCGGTTGCTGGATATGCCCGGTGGTTCCGGGCAGACTTCTACCGCAAACCAAATCTAACCTCGTGTCTTAGGCGTTCATTATCTTTTCCTTAATTCATGCCCAATTTCAAGTCTTGGATTATAGTGAATACTAATTACCCATAAATTCCCAATTCAATTTATGCCTATAATCCCACATATAAGTTATGCCCAATTCCCCATATATGTTGCATGTCTTCGTACATTTAATTAACTTCAATAAAATAAAGTGCAGTTATTCCAATTCTACCAATTGTTCATATTCGTTGAAGTTATGCCCCAAATTCCAACCATTAGTTGTGGCCCAAATTACCCAACCCTAAGTTACGCTCAAATTACAGCGTTACTTACTCATGTCCATTAATGTGATAATTATCCGTGTCCATTATTATTCAACGCACTTCCCAATTATCCTAATTCAGGCATGCTCATATTTAACAGTTATCCCTATTTCATTATAGATTTTCATGCCCTTTTCCCAAGTCATATATTATTATGCACAATATACCCCTTCTTCCAAGTCATAAATCATCATATATAGTATGCCCAAATTAATCTTTCCCAAATGATTCCCAATTTCACGCGTTCGCATATTTCAGCATTAGGCCTAGGCTCGAAGGTAGCCTGGCTATAAAAATAAAAAGGGAAGGAGAGAGATGAACAGAAAGATAATATAAATAAGACTGCAATTATAGCATGTTTATTTTGTTCATTACTAAGGAATCTCAAACGATAGCTATACTATTATTCAAAATTATAATTTAAATCCTCTCACCTCGTATGCTTTCCCAATTCTGGATCTGATCCAGTTTTAGCGTCCTTTTCCATAATCGGATCTAGAACCTCACATGTAGCGTAAATCCAAGCGTTGTTGTTGTAGATCTGATCTTTGCACAATCCTACTCTGATTTTGCCTAATTTTAGTATAGGTTTTGGAGGAGAAGAGAAAAGGGCAGAGTTTTCTCTTGTTGAAGAAGAAGAACAGGTTGGAGAAGCATCATGGCGTCGCCATTGATGAAGGTAAGAAAAATAATGAGAATGTGATCCTATTTATAGCCCCAAGCCAACGAACTAGGTTAGAAAACGCGTCTACATACGAAACGGAGTATTCTGCCCAGATCGGGGGGGGGGGTGGGTCGATACCCATATAGGGGGTCGACACCTATGTCGACACCTATGTCGACACCCCTTATGGGCAGTCGACCCCCTCCTTACCTACTTTTCCCGATCTATTAGAATTTTAAATTTCTGAACCTTATATATATATACATTCTTCCTGCGCGTATACAAACTTCAAACCTTAATAACTTCTTCATATGGTGTTCGATTTACGCAAACCAGGTGTCTATCTTGACCAAAATTTCGAGGTGAACGCAATGGCGATGTCCGTTTTACTTAATAACCATTATTAAATTAAGTAACCTTTTTTCTCTCACCTATTCTATTACATACGTTGTTATCATATTAATTTTCCCTCTCTTCAATGTATGAATTAATTTCAATGGTATATTACCATTATTTATATATCCATGCGTATATATATATATATATATATATATATATATATATTTGTAATTATCTTAAAAATGCGGGGTGTTACATCATACAATTTGTGAAATAAAGAAAAAGAAGGGGGTTACAATCGAGTTCTACTGGTCAAGATTCAGAATTGCCAAATAAAATTGAAGCTGCAAATTCGAGTTTCAAATACAAATCCTTAAATTAACTCAAACCCTAGAATCGCTAAATCCAAGATCGATTAAAACCCTAAGTAAATGATTTGCTGAAAAGCATTGAATCGACATAAGATCTGGGAAAACTTGAAACTTACAAGATTTAGAGGAAGCTTACGATGACTCAACAATATCCAGGTGACTTAGATCTAACTCAAAACAGTTGTAAATTGGGTGAAACTGGTTGCAATTGAGATGGCGGTTGGGGTTCAGGCAAGGATTTGGAGCTTTGATGAACGCTGATCGGCGGCGAGGTCAGTTAAGAGTAAAACGGCAAGAGTTGGTCACAAAAATTTGCAAAAGGTCTTTTCCACCATTAACAAGCTTTTTCAGTAAGAAAGAGTAAAGTGAGAAAGTAGAACTCAAAAAGCCATATAAGGCACCTGTTGACAGCTGTAAGTGGGCTTACTTGACCCATTGAATAAGGCCCATAGTGATCCAATGTGATGTGCATCAGGTCTTTGAAACAACAAGTCGCGATCTATTGTTGAGAAGTGCTCACGACCCATGAACAAATCCATTTGAACCGTCCAATTTGAAGCCTATATTAATTTCAATAGCACAAAATTCGAGGGGAAAATGTTAATCTCATAAAAATGTGACTCATGAACAGTGTATCGAAGCTAAAAAATAATGGGTGGTGCTCTATGTAAGTCAGGTTTCTAAGTCCTGGGTCGTTAAAGATCTGGTCGGTTCCTTGCCCATGAAGTCAGGTTAGAGAAAGGTAAGTCGTTGGTGCTTGTAAACGATGTTGTAACTAGGTTGTTCATGCTTCAGGTCGCCCACTAATTAGATTGTTAGCGATCGGGTCATGCACATTTGTGTCGGTTCGTCTCATATGGAAGGTGGATCGTCCAGCATCAGGACGTTTCCACGTGTATGCTGTTAACCCTTAGTCGGGTCGTCTAATAGCACTAGGTTGTGGGTCGTCTAATGATGGTAAGAAGCAAGGACGCGTGAAGCTTGCGGGTCGTTAAAGATTGTGTGTAATACATTTAAGTGGGTCATTGGCCGACCTGAAGTAGCGGGTCAATAGCAGACCCGACATGTTAGGTCGTTCTTCGACCCAATTTCCTGAACCATGCATACACCACTTTGGAGCCTTCAAACCACTTCACCACTGCACCTATAAATACCCCACCTTTTCCCATATTAAGGGGACCGAATTATCCAACCCCGAAGGGCTGCCATTTTCATTTCGCAACGATGTGCAATCATCTCCAACTCCATTAAAGCTCTATCAAGCTTTGATCAATCATCTAAATCATCGTGAAATTGTCAAAGGTCATCATCAAACTCGATTACCGAAGATCAAATACACGATAATCATTGCTACTAGCGATATCTAAGCATTTCTACGACGAGTTCAAGAGATTGTAGAGAAGAGATAAACATTTGTTGTCAAGATGGAAAAAGATGTATAAAGAAAAAATGATCATGTACCTTGTAATGTTGAAGATCATAACAAAATCCTCCATTAAAGTGGACGTACGCCAAAAATGAGGCCGAAGCACTATAAACGCTCTCTACTTTTACTGTTTTCTGCTTGTGATTGCCTTAACCTTACTCTAAATAGTTTACGATGTTCACACACTACTTGGGTTGTTAGTATCCATTTTTGATATTAACAATAGTAGATCATTTAAACTTATAACCTTATTTGGTCTTACATCAACTATCATGGTTTACTGAAAGTCTATATAGGCTTTTGAAGCCATATCTCCATATGTTTACTGCAGATATCATTCATTTATCTTATGCATGAATATATTGGGATTACATATATGTAATACTTGTGAATTCTACAAGACACAGGCTAGCATGGACGCATACGCTACTATGATTTTCTTGAATGTCATGACAAGCAGTGTATTTTATGTAGCCAGTGGCATATATATACATATGGAGACTGCACAAGTCATTATACACCTATCTTGAATATATATAAATCAGCGCACGATATTTAAATGAGCCACAAGTTACACGGATCTTTTTACTATGCACCTGATTAATTGTTTGAGACACATCTCATGTTTGAAAAACTAATCGTATATATTGATATATAAGTGTCCTATACTGTCTATTTTACTTCTTGCAATAATATATATATATATTTATTTATATATGTTATAAGCACACGGTAATGTAAGAGTTGATAAACTGTCAATATGCTATGCTCCGTACATAACATGTTTATTGTATACGAAATGTACATTGCAAGACAATATGTTGTTATAAATTAATTTGCAGTATTCCTATAAATTATATAACACATAGTTTCACACTTCCAGTGATAAAAAAATACCTCAAAACTGCAACTTTATATTAAGTGAAAGTGATGTCTTCCAATGAATACACTCATCAATGCTAGAATCAATAGATGAAGGTAATGCCAAAGTAGTAGTGCACTATTTATTTTGATTATATGCGATAAAGTAAATGTGATACACAAAATGTATAATGAGGTCTGACTTAACTCGACTGTCACAATAAGATTATGGGCTTAGAAACACAGAGCATGAGATATCCAAAATTGGATATGAGCAAAAAATGTTCATCATGAATTGTATAAATGATACAACTAACATGAATTGTGTATTCTAAAGGATTATGTTTTGGAGATTAGCCAAAGCTTACTCAAGGCATAGTCTATTATTGATCCTGGTTCACTAGAACACACACACACACACATACACACACACACACATATATATATATATATATATGTATATATATGTTAGCCCTCTTTTTGGCACTAATCTCATCGGGCCAAAACCAAAGCCCAAACGCACAACCAAATACAAGTCGCGCTCCAAGAGGTCCATCAGGGGCGCTACATCAAGCAACGGTATATCGGCCCAAATCCAACTCAGTCAGAATGACTGTGCATTACCTGAAGAATCACTCACCAGGACGACCGAGTTTCTCGCTTTCAAAAAGAACTCGTCGACCGATTATCTCGGGCCAGCGTGGAAGATTTCTACAGCGCCAGTCCACTTAATATCCCGACTTCCAAGGAGATAAAGGCGGTCAACCATATGCGGGCAAAGCTCTGCTTTTGATATACCTCTCCACGGATGCCACGTCAGCCACAACTTTCGAGGATACTATTTATGAGCAGTGGAATCAGTCTTCCAGCCGCAATTCAAGCCAATGGATGGATTCCACGTGTCTGGACCTTCCCGAAATGGCCAGACCATTTCGCAACAGCCCAAGCAGCATTTTCCACCTATAAATACCTCCAAGCTTAAAGAGAAAGGGGATGACTTCTTTTGGGCCAGACGGCTTTCTCCAAACTTTTCAGAATCTTAATCTCTCAA
>JASFAX010006890.1:0-29315 GCA_030737875.1 Allium sativum
ATTCGTTGTATAACTCATTACCATTCGTTGTATAAACCATTAACAATTCGATGTATAACTCATTAACTATTCGCGGTATAACTCATTTTATAAGTTATAACTAGGATGAGACCTGTGCTTAACACACGGGCGGTTGATGGTGGCTACCACTTTAAGTTATAATTTAAATCTCGATTTCCTATTCGATAACAAATCCAAATATTAATTATCTCGTCAAATCCTGAATTTCATTTTATATATTTATAAAATAAATTATTCTAATAACATTCGACATCATCGAATTATAATTATAAATCCTTATTGATTTATTTAAATTATGCCCATATTTCGAACATCGAAATAAGTTCATCGTTTTTCTTTCTAACCGATTTCCCCTTTCTTTTTATATAAATTCATTTCTTAAATTTATATTTCCAAACTGTTTAATAAAATAATTTCGCTTCATTTATAATATCGTTTATAAATCAAATTACTTGTTTTATATAATTGAACAAGGAAATATGTTCTAGCCAATTGTAATCTCATTTCTATTTAAAAAAGGAAATTTCCTTTTCAAAACCCCAATTTCTTTTCCCAACATATTCAAATATATAATTGGTATTTGTATACCAATTATTTTAGGTCAATGTTGTTCAACCACCTCAAACACACAATACTTAACATCTAATTATTTATCACATCATATAAATCAATATATGAAAATCAACAATAAAATATTGAGGAATTCAGTTGGATTCCTCCAACCTGTTTCCCTGCATCCACAGATGTTAATCAACATTTATTTCATATCAATATGAAATAATGAAATAAATAGAATCGATATTTAACTAACGAATTATATAGATAACTGTGTATGTAATTTCAAACAATTAATAAGCAAGTCATCCAAACAACCATCACACACAGCATTCAAACATTTTTATCTATATTAATTATTGTTTATAAAATGATAAAATGGAACAGAGTTAGTGAGATTACTTACCTTGGTCGTAAATCGTTGAATAACGATTAACATCAGTTGATTTGTATTAGCGATTTATTTTCCTAAGTTCAAACGTGCTCCGAATTGCTCCAAACTAAATTCATGGCGTTGCCAGCTTCCATACGATCCAATGTGAACGGACCATTCGTCAAATATTTAAAAGCATGCTCCACATCAACTAGCGAACCTGAAACCCATCCGTGACTCTGCTTCTGTGCAACATCCATCCCAACTGTGCTTTCATACTTCACCATATAATTTTTTCCCCATATTTTTTCTTTTTAGTTTAACTGGCCTTTATAATTAATTTACGTAGCCCAATACCCCAACTTTCAAGCCTACGCCTGCTTCTCATATGCACCCAACAGGTCCGGATTTCACACATCTCCTTCCCTTCAAAATAAAAAGAGGAAAGCCCCTAGTTTCCACTGATTCACGTCTAACTTTTTGGCCATTCCCGCTTCAGACTGTTTCTTTGCCAAACCATTTTCGAAACTCCCATCTCCATTTCGCAAATGGTCAAGTTCGGTTTTCAGGTACACCATCACACGTTTCTTTCCTCCATCATGTCCTCTTCTCATTCATCGGCTCCTTCTATACTCCATTAACGGTCAAAACAAAAATATACAAACCCATACGCAAAAGGCTATAGGAAGTTTGAACTCCTTTTTGCATGCTTGCTCGCGTCTTTCATGCTGACATCATGGAGACAGCAATGGCCATTCTTCCCATAACACAACAGCAGATGAAAACTGCAAGCTCCCTCTGACACGCCACCATCTTTAACATCAAAATCCATACCATTCTTGCTTTCCCCCTCTGGTGTACCATGCCCTGATGCCGCGGCTCCCGTAGACTATGGACCCCTGCCAATTTACCCTTACTACTGCCAACGAAACTCCCCCTTCATGAATATCCATGCGCTCTATCTCAAACTCCATATAAACCAAAATCTAGTCGAGCTTCTTTCTCCTGTCGCGGTTCTCAAACCTACTCTCACGGCCTAGCTCAAGTAGATAAATTTCCATCGGACAGAGATGAGTTCGAATCCAACAACATATACATGTGTTTGAAGCTCTCGTCCCTAGGGTTGTGTATATATATGTTACGGAATTTTTAGAGTGGTATTTAGTTTGAAAAAACATTTTTTCCATATGATTTATTTTTTTACTTTTATTTTTCTGAAAGGGAAGAAGCAAAGGCCTTGTGGTGAATTTATATGAAAAGGAACCTTAATGCCTAAGTAACATAAGGCAGGAAAGCTAGTTACTTGGACATGAAGTTTTAAGGGTAGGAAAGGATGAGTCTGCAATCCTATTTATGGTGATTAGATTTAGCATAGGGTCTGCATTGATTTGAAATAACGTTGTTACCTTAGGCATGCAAAAACAGTGTACCTATTAACTTAGTTGCTAAGACATATATACATATATAATCAACTTTACTACGTACGTAAGAAATAGGTTGTTCGCACTTTTCATATTGTGCCAGACTTTCCATACCTATATCGTTCCATGGTAAAACATGTAATTCAATTTTGTTTTGAGTTATAAATCATTACGTATCCCATTATATAAAACTCCTTTCACATAAAACTGCTATGAAAATAAAATAAAATTTCCACTGTTACGAGCAGTGTGCTATGATCTCCAAAATATAATAATACCGATAAGATAACTTATTTTGTGAAACCCCAAAAATACCGATATAGGGTGTAAAATACATTAAAATAAAAAGTCATTATTTTACATAATAAAAATTACTGAAAAATTCTAAAAATTAAATTATACTTATGCCTCTAAGATCCTGTCTAAATTCGAAGCCAATATTTAATTAAAAATAAATATACCGTTATGGTTTATAAACGATTCCATAGCGACTATTTGAAAATTTGATTTGGACATAACTTACAATCTATAATACGAAATCTCCATTTTTTTCTTCCATTAGAAAAATACAGTTTAATAAAATCCAATATTTCTTATTTCGAAGAAATCCGACTAACAACGGGTTCTGTATATTCAGTTGAAGTTCAAATCGTCGAATTAAAAACTACCATGACATTACAAGCTTGATTATGATTTATATTATAATTAATATGTTCAACTGTCGTTTAAATAATAGATTCGTTATTATAACCCGAATATAAATTTAGTTAAATAACTTATATTATCCAGTTTACACAATGTTACCAATTCTGCTATTTCCAACCATCTCGGAAATAAATATTATTATTATCCCATAATTTATATTAGTTAAATATTTAAAACTATTTAACTCAAGTTATCGATATCACCAAATCAATATTTAAATAATTAAATAAATTAATTATTCCACTGCTAAAAATACGGGACATTACATTCTTTCCTCATTAAAAAAATTACGTCCCCGAAATTACTAAACCGGAAAAATGCAATCGCCCTATTAGCCAGACTATATCATTTATTTTACTTCTTAATTCGGGTTCCAACTGAACCATTTAACTTCAATTAAATACTAATTCATTCATGCTAATGAAAATTTTCAAAAATTCTAAAAATTGTAACACCTTAAATTTCCGAAAAATTTCACCAGCTTCTCCTTTGCATGGCTCAATCGATACAACTACAACTTGCCTCTCTGGGGCTTCTCCCATCTAAAAGAAAATCAAACAGCCAAACGGCTTGCCCAACTCGCTCACAAAAATCTCGTATCCAATAAATATAAACTTGTACCTTTTTGTCGGGCATATCAACTCTACTTCTTCCATTTGCTATCACTTTAGCATATACAACATATCCCTATTTGATTTCCACTTAATTTATTCTCGGACCAAACCATTTTCTTATAACCAAGCTAAATCCATTTCAACTCCAATTATGTTCTCAATTCCAAATTCTTACTCCACAATTCGATCCCATTCCAGATTATCTCTAACCCAGTTCAATTTTATTCCAATACCATTTTCAACCAATTCAATTTCCACCAAACTGGTATCGGTTAAATTTCCATTTGCTATCACAATTTTCATTTAACTTGTTTAAGTTAAATTCTAATCTATTTATTCACTTTTACCTTTTCGATCTATTTAACTTCATATGTTAAATTTTAATTATTTAGAATCCAAATCCTTGGGCTTTATTTTAAACCAGTTTAAATCATATATATTTTACATATAATAATAACGATTCAAAACATTTGAATTTCTAGACAACTTATTTCCTCAAAACAATTCAAAAAAAAAAATCTTTGGTAGTAATCCGTCACTTAGAAACTCGAAATAGGCACTAATGATGCGGCCGTCAACATTGGAATTATTTCTCGGCGATCAAAGTGAGTTCGATACTATATCATTTCAAAACTCATTCTTAAACATTTCCATTTTGAAATTATTTCAAAATATCCTTTACAATGCTTATAAAATAATTTAAAATCTCCCAAGATTTTAAAATTCCATATACTTAAATCAAATCCATTTACGAACTTCTTTCCAATTTTCCAAAGTTTAAAATTCCAAATTCGTTTAAAATTCAGATTTGATCTTCTATTTCTATAAAATATATTTATACAAATTCTGATTAGTTATTCATAACCATTTTCAATTATAGTCTTATTCGATTATAACAACAAACACACATTTAATATATTATAATAATTCAAATATAAATCATTTTTTTATATCCAAACATAATTTTGGGTAAATTTATTTCATTAACTTTTATTTCAAAACATACTGTGTTGGTTAATCGTACTCGAATGTTTAGAAACCCTTATCGACCTTGTGACGCCCCACTGTCGATCCAGAATTTATAATCAACTAAACCAATAAATCTACACAATATAAAACCATTTTATATAATCTACAAATACGCTCTCTCGTATATATACACTCAACTCAATCTAGGGTATTACTATCCCTATCTCTACTAAGTTACGCCACAGAGCCAAGGTAATTACTTAACCTTCAACTCTGATACCACTGTAACGACCCAAGGATTTTCGACCCGAAAATTGACACATATCACAATGTCGACTATCCAATCATCGGAAATACCGGACCATTTGTAGAAAGAAGTTAGAGGGTGAGAAATAGAAAGAAAGAAAGTTATAATAGAAGAAGAAGAAGAAGATCACAACAAAAAAGAATCGGAGTAAACACGAATCTCACAGCGGAACGAATAAAATATATTATATAGCATAACTTTGGAAATACAACTTGTAATAGTATATACATACCATTATCACATAACATCACAACGGAAATAAACTATATATATATATCTAACTCTAAAGCCTCCTGCTCTGAACTCCTCCAAGTATATCTGAAAAATTCTGACTACTTGACTGCCTGTACAAATTTAGGCACCCAAGAGTTTAGGGAAAACAAAATAAAATAAACTCTGGGTCAGTCATGTGACTGGTGTGAATAAACTCCAAACACTTGGTTTAACTTTTCCAAATCCTTTTCAAAAGCAATGAAAATCGTAAGACCGATCCACACATAAACATGCACGGATTTTACTTATGATAACCCAAAACATTTTCTAAAACAATATTATTCTGATATTATAATAGTGTCTAATACAATTACTTAGAAATTTAGCAGAACGCTTTCATCTCACATTCTACATATATAATATACAATCAGAAATCGCAGGCTCTTATTGGGGAAACAATTTCCAACTCTGACAAGGTATGGAACCACCTTCCGATCAGTGTACTCTAGAAGCTATATACTGGAGTTCAACAAGAACATCTTGCAACTCGGGCACACATGACCGGCCATTCATTTCGCTTGAATGTTCTGAATATACTGTCAACTTACGGTTGGTATACCAACATAACCGTTCCCGGGAGATACAGAATTGAAAGAAGTAACAAATATGAATATTCTCTAGATGGTGACAATATACCCTAATTGGGTGCGACCCACTTAGCCATGCTGCCTGAACAATTTATGTCATTTCCTAGTTGATGATGCTTGAGGTCATAACGTATCTTTTAACATATCACACCTTCATTTACTTTAAATGCCACATCCTCATACCCGCCAAATCACAAATTGATTTCCCCAAAAATACCACGGGTATAAAGCTAAGAGAAACGAATTTTTCCTCCACCAACGTAAATATGTTTGAAGCGATCAACTTACACGATCTATTAGACATACTCCCATCCATACACGTTGTCCTGAAACTGGACAAACCGAAGACACTATTTTATAAATCCATCTTAGGCAATTTCTACCTAGGATCGCCAGAACAGCCCTTGCACAAATTCCATCTTCAATTGTCTTTGATCTATTTGATTAGAAACGATAATGCCCATACGGAGTGGTTTTCAGATAATAAATCTGATCTCGGTCTCTCTATACTGACAATGGGAATGGTCAAAAATATTGATAGTCGGTGATTTAACTATCAAAGGAAAACATGTGTACAAACAACGGTCATATTCCCAAATGAACATCTTACCTATCAATCTTCCATCAACACTAAGCCCCTTTAAATAGATTTATAAATAATCATTTCATTTCCCAGTTTCTCTTAAATATCTTTATCCGTATATTTTCCCAACTTGATTAGCCTATCATGATTTCTGGAAAACGTTTCCATATATCACAACTCTTTATTCCCCATATTGTAAACATACGTTATTAACATTGGAAAACATTTCCATACCTTATTCACGCATCACTATCCATCAGTCCCTAACCGTAAACTAGTAAGAGAACAACACCCTAAGTATAAATCCCGAAGGCCGAAACCAACATCAGATTGATACCTCGAAAATTACTCTACTCAACCAGCGTATACCATGTTCCAATTCTGTAAAACCCTATCATATTCCCTTTAACATTTTTAAAGCGATTATATTATTATAATCTCACAAATCAATTCAATACTATTTAAATATCATTTTTCAAAATTAATTAAATAACTCAACTTGACTTCTGCAAATAATATTACAGATTCCATTTCACAACCCTTTGCATTTTCTTTACGAAATCAATAACCTTACCTTTACGAATTCCTTTGTCTTTCAGTTACAAATTCATTTCCTCTAGCTTTATAAATCCATTTCTATCTATCTCCATTCACTTTATATACCATTACCATTCAATGTCTAAACCATTACTATTCGCTGTATAAACCATTACCATTCGCTGTATAAACCATTACCATTCGTTGTATAAACCATTAATGATTTGCTGTATAACTCATCGCGAATCCTGAATTTCATTTTATATATTTATAAAATAAATTATTCTAATAACATTCGACATCATCAAATTATAATCATAAATCCTTATCAATTTATTTCAATTCTATCCATATTTCGAACATCGAAATAAGTTCATCGTTTTTCTTTCTAACCGATTTCCCCTTTCTTTTTATATAAATTTATTTCTTAAATTTATATTTCCAAACTTTTTAATAAAATAATTTAGCTTCATTTATAAATATCGTTTATAAATCAAATTACTTGTTTTATATAATTGAACAAGGAAATATATTCTAGCCAATTGAAATCTCATTTCTATTTAAAATATAAATTTCCTTGTTAAAACCCCAATTTCTTTTCCCAATATATTCGAATATATTTTTGGTATTTATATACCAATTATTTTAGGTCAATGTTGTTCAACCACCTCAAACACACAATATTCAACATCAGATTATTTATCACATCATATAAAGCAATATATGAAAATCAATAATAAAATTGTTGAAACACCCCACCTCCGTTAGGGTCACTCTCAAAGGGAATGCCCTAATTTTGGTGGAGGTTTATAAGTACAAGTCACAGATATACAAGACAGATATAAGATCACATATTTGTAAAACAGCGGAAGAACAACAAACTTTATTTCGTTAAGTCAAATACGTGTTACAACAACATCCTTTCCAAAAACATAACATAACACTTTCATAATCTGTCTTGAGTACATTATTTAAAGAAGCATAAATAAAACATAGATAAACTGCAAAAGCCCCTTAGTGGATTGTCCAAAGCCATAGTTCAAAACAGGAAAGTCCAAGCAATACATTTCTCTTCTTCAAGCTGGATGTTGAGGCTGGTCAAGCTGCTGTGTTCCCTCCCTGAGGACCTGGGGGGGGGAACGGAAGAAAGAAGACGAAAGAAAAATAGAGTCAGACATAAAGCCTGAGTAAGTCTAGTACTACTTTGTCTATGAATAAAGAACTGGGTGTGATAAGTAAAACAGGAGGTGGGCAAACACTATGAACTTGGTTAAGTTATCTAGGGTCGAATATACTATCGTACCCCATGTTAATCTCTGAACCCATATAAACTAGTTTCCAATTTGCACCCCATAATCAAGGTGATGTGATCCATTCAATGATGATCGGCTCCTACTCGCAAAGTTACATGTGTCTTACGGCCCCCGATGACTGTAGTTACCTATGCTGGTCCCACCATGGGGTGTATCAAGTCCCATAGTGGCAACCCGACACAACCTTAGAGTGCACAGGTATGCTACTGGTGTCCAGTGCCTTATTTTTCTGCGCCGGAGTGTGTGCACGCCCGCACTCCGTTAGAACCTACACTGCTACACCACCGCCGTCGCTTTGACCTCTTACAATCAGCCCAGTAATCGTGCCCCACCCTGCCTAGTTTCAGGGTATCATGATACACCTTTTAGGGTTACTGCTGAAAAGGGTCCCCCGTTACTTGGTTTTCTATCTCTAGCCAACATGCTAAGTTGGTTAAGTGTTTCCTTACTAACCCCCACCAGTCCGTTTAGTTTAGCATGTTCCATTTTGATTAAGTTTTTAGTCCACTTAATCCTAACAATCCTGACTCAGCCTTAATTGTCTTATTAAGGCCCTGACCTCTCACATTAGACAGGTATTGTTGTGGCTGCCTGTTGCCGGTTGGTTCCGGGCAGTCTTACGCCACAACTCAGTCTAACCTCGGGTCCTTGCTGGGCTCCATGTTTAACCTCCCACATTGGATAGGTATTGTTGTGACTACTGGACAGCCGGGCGGTTCCGGGCAGGTTTACATCACAACTCAATCCAACCTCGGGTTAAACACATCGTATATTCTACATTTACATATCTTGTCATTCTTCTTTATTTATATGTAAATATTTGCGGCCCATTATTAAGTTAATGGTGTAAAGGTTACACCAATCACGGGCCCAACCCATACTTGAATTTGGGCCCTTCTATTTTATATTTTCATTCATTAATTTATTTTTAACCCAACGTTATTTTCCCCCGTTTTACACGTCCGTTTATATATATATTGGGCTTAGCCTTTTAAAGCCCAATTTAGCCATGCGAAAAGGGGAGGCTTATGGCGTATACACAAAGAGGGGAAGGTGAGCGCATGAACTTGCAATACGACGTTGGAAATACAAAATAGAAATTGGTGTACTTGCATAGTGGCAACATAGGTGACATAAATCAAAGCATGTGAACTTGCATAGGTTTAACTACAACATGAACCTATACTCTTATTTAGGCATAATGTCAAACATAAGCATGTCATAAATATTCCTAGCATAAACATGGCATAATGTCAAACATAAGCATGGCATAGGTAAAGTTCAATTTGTTCATGGCATAAACATAAACAAGTCATGTTCATAAGGTTTCTACATGTTTACAAAGGGGATACTTTGTTACTAACACAAAAGCATAGTTCAACTTAATCATGGTTTAAGTCTAATCACATAACGATGATATAAATATACTTATGCATAAATATTCCTAATCATGGTGTTTGCTTTAAACTTGCAAAAAGGGATTTTTGAGTCTAACCTAGCCATGTCTCACATATGTCATCATATAATTCTTTTAAACAAGATAGACTTAATCATAGATTTCAATTATGCCAAATATCATTCATAGCCTAGCCATATTCATAAGCATGACTTAATACATGGATTAAGGTGTCAAAATTCCAACATAGTTTCATATGAACTATAACAACCAAACTAGTCTCAATTGCTTGCAAAACGATTTATGCACAAAGTATACATCATGACGACATAATAACAAAGCCCCAAACTTGCATAAATTTCACTCAACTACATACATGTAGCTTCAACATAGATTACATAATTTGCGCAATATTCCAAACGTATATTTGCATAGAACTACCGCATGTAGTTCTTTATAATGAATAACATAATTTTGCACAAACATGAATTACTTCCATTGCCACAATCCAAGCATACACATCAACACAGTTGTTTATTATACCAAAGTAATACTCTACTTACAATGGTTGCGACGAATTCTCTAATTAAGAGACATGATTCCTTTGTTGAATTAATTAGCTTTAGGTTGCTTGAATTGCTTTAGGCTTTAGAACTTTCTTCCTAACTCTCTCTCTAGTCGGCGGCTACTCTTTGTCGTTCCTCAGCAACATGGCGGCTATAATCTTATTTTGAATGAATAGATTAGGGTTTAGTCTAGGGTTGTTTATATAGAGGTTAGGAATTGATTAGGACCATTGATGTTGCTAGGTTAGATCGTAGCCATTCATTAGGAAGAGAGACCAATAAAAACCCGCCACCTAGCCCTAATGACAAAGCAGACCACAGAAATTCGACCACACACCGACCTGGCCAGCCAGGGCTAGACCAGACCTGGCCAGCAGGTCATTTTTGACCTGGGCGCACTTGGCAGGTGCGCCAGGTCAAAAATGTACTGGCGCACTTCACAGGTGTGCCAGTTCATTTTTGTTCTGGCGCACTTCCCAAGTGCGCCAGTGCATTCTGGCCCTTTTTTTCGGTTTTTCGCCCAACTTCGTTCGTCCATAACTTCTTCATACGATATCCGTTTTTCGAAAACTCGGACTCTATTTCGCGTATTTTTCCGAGACGAACGCAATGGCGTATCCCGTTTCCCTTAGTTCTTTGATTTGAAATTAATTATACTTTAATTTGTGAGTTTCACAGTCATAGAATTCACGGGTGTTACATTCTCCCCCACTTAAAAGGATTTCGTCCCCGAAATCTTCAAGTTAGGAGGAATGTATATCCTAACATCCAATCATCCATCTACTCATCCATCAAACACGAGAATCCATTGTCCTTAAAAGACTTCTAATGCTTCATGATCATATGCGAGGTGTGTGTGTACATGAACTTATCTAATGCAAAATCAGGCGGTCTACTGATTCAGTTGACCTCCTTAATGCGAATTATGTAAGTGCCATGAATCCATTATGTATGCAAATTTTTCTATTCATGATTCTACATGAGTGCACAATCATTCAATACAAATGCAGCATCCACATGACAACACATTAAAGTTCAACCACATACGAATGCAAACATATATGCATATGCAATATGAAGTGACTGAGCCGATCTAATACCTAGATTGTGTGTGTATATGCAACCACGAGCAACCACTAGCAATCACTTGCAACCACTTGCAACCATCATACATAACATGTTTCAATTACATGTTTCCATCCAAAAAGATTCTACCTAAAAGATACGGTCGAGGAAATATACCTAAAAAGATAAAAGCGCAACTTAAGGAAAGTAAAAGATCAAGGATGTACCCTCGAACAGAAAAGGGTAGGCAGTGCGTATTCTAGCTTCAGTTTCCCAAGTCGCGTCTCCCTCGGCGTCACTCCACTGAACTTTGACGAGCTTGACTTCACGGTTGCGTAGTTTCTTCACTTCCGTTCCTAATATGCGGGTTGGAACTTTCCTTATGGTTGCTTCGCGTTCCACTTCGGCCTCTTCGAGGATATTTGGCTCTACCACTTCAGCAGACTCATGCAGACATTTTCGGAGATGTGAAACGTGAAAGACGTTGTGGACTCCAGCCAACTTCTCAGGTAGCTCTAATCTATAAGCCATTTTCCCAATTTTCTCGATAATAGGGAATGGCCCTATGAATCTTGGCGCTAGCTTTCCTGTGGTTCCAAAACGAACAACGTTTCTTAGTGGTGATACCTTGAGAAAAACTCTGTCTCCAACTTCAAATTCAAGGTCGGTCCTTCTCTTGTCGGCGTTGGACTTTTGTCTGTCTTGGGCCGTCTTCATCCTTCTTCGTATTAAGTCTACTTTCTCTGTAGTCTCTCGGATCATGTCCGGTCCAAGTATAAGCTTATCCGTGGACTCCCACCAACAAGTGGGCGATCGGCACGGTCTTCCATATAAAGCTTCGAAGGGCGCCATTCCTATGGTTGCTTGATAGTTGTTGTTGTAGGCAAATTCCACCAAAGGAAGGTGGTCTTCCCATGTCCCTCCGAAGTCAAGGACGCATAGCCTTAAGAGGTCTTCCAAAACTCTGTTCACTCTCTCCGTTTGGCCGTCGGTTTGGGGATGATAGGCCGTGCTCAAGCATAACCGCGTTCCTACTGCTTCTTGCAGACCCCGCCAAAACTCACTAGTGAAGATGGGGTCTCGGTCACTAACAATGCTAGACGGTATTCCATGGAGTCGAACGATTTCCTTGAGGTAAAGTGATGCTAGGGATGAGGCAGTTCTCTTACTTTTGACAGGTAAAAAGTGGGCGCTTTTAGTAAGCCTATCCACTATTACCCAAATGCTAGTGTTGCCTCTCCTAGACCTAGGCAGCCCATCGATGAAGTCCATTGAGATGCTATCCCACTTCCACTGCGGGACCTCCAGAGGATGTAGTAGTCCACCAGGCTTTTTCTGTTCCGCCTTAACCTGTTGGCACACCATACATTTAGAAACGAATTCTGCCACGTCCTTTTTCATGCCATTCCAAAAGAAAGTCCTTTTTATGTCTTTGTACATTTTATCCCCGCCTGGGTGTATCGTCATCTTGGAGTGATGTGCTTCCTCGAGAACCTTCTTTATTAAATCGTTTGTCTGTGGGACGCATAGTCTTCCGTCTCGCCTTAGCAAACCCCTATCGTCGATGGAGTATCGGTTGAGGTGACTTGAAGTCTCACCCCTAATTAGCCTATCAATTAATTCCACAAGCTGAGGGTCTTCGCGTTGTGCTGCCCCTACCGAATCTACCAAAGTTGGCCGTACTTCGAGAGATGCTAGCAAGCCTGGTACGAAATCGGAGGAGGGCCTAAAGTCGAAGCTGGCTATAAACTCTAGGCTTTGTCTTTCAACAAACAACGGGCTTAGGGTCAATTTCTTTCGGCTCAACGCGTCTGCCACTACGTTGCCTTTGCCCGGAGTGTAGGATATTTCGAAATCGTACGAGGCAAGAAACTCCATCCATCTTTGTTGCCTCAAGTTAAGATCCTTCTACGAGAAAAGATATTTTAATGATTTATGGTCAGTGTAAAGTTCGAACTTCTCACCTAGGAGATAGTGTCGCCAAGACTTGAGTGCAAAGACGATGGCGGCTAACTCGAGATCGTGGGTTGGGTAGTTCTTTTCGTGCGCTTTCAACTGCCTTCCGCCATAAGCTACTACCCTTCCTTCTTGCATTAAGATGGCGCCTAGCCCTGTCCCACATGCATCCGTATAAACAGTGAACATCTTGCTCCCATCCGGCAGCGTCAAAACCGGGGCTGTTGTGAGAGCCCTTTTTAGTCGTTGGAAAGCAAACTCGTAATCCAAATCCCAATTGAACACTAGATTCTTCTTAGTCAATTTCGTGAGCGGAGCTGAGATTTTCGCAAAATCCCTTATAAATTTTCGATAGAAACCCGCTAGTCCTAGAAAGCTTCGGACCTCAGTTGCATTCCTTGGTGTCTTCCAATCCTGTACCGCCACTACCTTCGCAGGGTCCACCGCTAACCCTTGTTTGGATACTATGTGCCCAAGGAACCTCACCTCTTCTCTCCAAAAGTGGCATTTGGAGAATTTGGCTTTTAGTTGATGGACTCGCAAAGTTTCCATGATTGCCCTTAAGTGTTGAGCATGTTCCTCTTCACTCTTTGAGAAGATAAGGATATCATCTACGAAGACCACTACGAATTTGTTGAGGAAATCTCTAAATACCCTACTCATCAGGTCCACGAAGTAAGCAGGTGCATTTGTCAAGCCGAAAGGCATGACAAGCCATTCAAAGAAGCCGTCTGGGGTTCTGAACGCCGTTTTATCGATGCTATCTTCAGCCACCCTCAGCTGATGAAAACCGGTTGCTAAATCGAGTTGGGAGAAAACAGACGCTCCTACAAGCTGGTCAAATAAATCGTCAATTCTAGGGAGAGGGTGCCTATTCTTTTTCGTTAGCTTGTTGAGCTCCCTATAGTCAACACATAGACGGAGTGAACCATCCGCCTTTGTAGCGAACACCACCGGAGCGCCCCATTCTGAAATGCTCCTCCTAATGAACCCCTTCTCTAGAAGCTCTTTAATCTGTTTACTGAGCTCTTTCCTTTCTCGTGGAGCCATGTGTCTAACGGGCAACGCAACGGGCTTTGCATTATCTACAAGATATATGCGGAAGTCTATTTCCCGCTTCGGAGGCAAGCCCTTCACCTCTTCAAAGACATCCTGATATTCCCGGACCACTCTAACTAATTGCAAATTTTCAACAGAGGCATCTAGCGATTCAAGATAACTAAGCATAACCGCATACGAGGGATTACAAGAAATTTCCAAAGTATTACCGAGCTGGGTTAGGAGCCTAACAACCCTTTTCTCACAATCAAGGATGGCCCCATTACTGCATAGCCAATCCATACCCAAAATCAAACCATACCCCGAAAAGCCCAAAACAAAGGCACTACATTGAAATTCTACGCTTAGAATAGAGATTTTCAATCCCACACAGATCATAGACAAATGAGCTGGGCCCCTAATTGGGTTTGAAACAATTAAGGGGTCCTCTACCATACTAGTTTTTAGGTGCAGAGATTCTACTAAAGCAGACGAGATAAAGGAGTGTGATGCGCCGGAATCAAATAAAGTGTGAACAGGGTGATCATAAAGATAAACTACACTTTCTACAGAAGTGTTTGTACCTCGCTGTTGCAATGGTGGCGCTTCTAGCACATGAACCTGTGCCCCTGGGGTGGATCCAGTGCCCTGCCCCTGTCCTCGTTTCCTTGGGCAGTCCCTAGCCCTGTGGCCTGTCTGACCGCATGAAAAGCACCCACCATTCTCCTTGGCCTTCTTTTTCCGGCAGTCCTTTACTAAGTGCCCCACTTTGCCACAAAAATTACACTTCCTCTTCTCTTTGTTGCCTTTCCCGCCCTTCTTAAAGTCTGTCTTCTTGGCTGCAAACCCTCTTTCTTCCCTTGAGAGCTTTCTGCCTTCGTCTCCTTCTTGCCCTTATCCTCCTCATTCAGCAATGCCATTTGCACCAATCTTTCATACGTGGCTCCCATGGGTATATGGGTCATGGCCAAACTGTGTAATGGCTCATTTAACCCTTTGACAAAACGGAGAGCCTTCTTGTGCGGGGTATTGACTAGGTCAAGCCCAAACCTAGCCAGCTCATCGAACTGATTCACATATTCTCTGACTGTCTTGTCCCCTTGTTTAAGAAATAGGAATTTTTCTAACTGCAAACTCCTTTCTGCATCTGAGAGAAATTTGGTCTCAAACCTTGCCCTAAAGTCCTCCCATGTCTCCACTGGTCTTTCAGCATTAGTGACTTCCCACCGGTAGGAAGCCTCACCCTTCAATAGCCACACTGCCAACTGTACTTTTTGTCTATCCTCTACCTCAAAGATGATGAATAGGTCTTCAGTTTCTTTCAGCCAATTCCTAGCTGCTACGAAGGACTCAGTTCCATGGAAATCCCTTCCTCCCATGGCTTTAAAATCTTTACATATCTTAGCGAATGCGTTTCCCCGCGGAGGAGGTGGAGGAAAAGGTGCTGCTGCAGCTGGATGATTTTCTTCAGCTGGGGGAGGAGGAACGGTAGGACCTGGCTGAGTGGCCCTTGCTTCTAAGAACCGTCTAAACCAACCAGGTATTGGCACCCCTTCAGGCAAGTTAAGATCTTGGGACATGCTGAAACAAAAAGGATAGATTCAAAACGAAGGATAAGAGATAGTTCCTATGGCTTTAGGGAGTGGACTTTGCCTTTTAAAAAATAAAATGATATTTTTCTTTTAAAAATGCTTCTTTAAATTTCCTTTTTGAAAATATTTTTTCAAAACTTTTTATCTTATCTGGTAAACCTATGCTCTGATACCAAGTGAAACACCCCACCTCCGTTAGGGTCACTCTCAAAGGGAATGCCCTAATTTTGGTGGAGGTTTATAAGTACAAGTCACAGATATACAAGACAGATATAAGATCACATATTTGTAAAACAGCGGAAGAACAACAAACTTTATTTCGTTAAGTCAAATACGTGTTACAACAACATCCTTTCCAAAAACATAACATAACACTTTCATAATCTGTATTGAGTACATTATTTAAAGAAGCATAAATAAAACATAGATAAACTGCAAAAGCCCCTTAGTGGATTGTCCAAAGCCATAGTTCAAAACAGGAAAGTCCAAGCAATACATTTCTCTTCTTCAAGCTGGATGTTGAGGCTGGTCAAGCTGCTGTGTTCCCTCCCTGAGGACCTGGGGGGGGGGGGGAAACGGAAGAAAGAAGACGAAAGAAAAATAGAGTCAGACATAAAGCCTGAGTAAGTCTAGTACTACTTTGTCTATGAATAAAGAACTGGGTGTGATAAGTAAAACAGGAGGTGGGCAAACACTATGAACTTGGTTAAGTTATCTAGGGTCGAATATACTATCGTACCCCATGTTAATCTCTGAACCCATATAAACTAGTTTCCAATTTGCACCCCATAATCAGGGTGATGTGATCCATTCAATGATGATCGGCTCCTACTCGCAAAGTTACATGTGTCTTACGGCCCCCGATGACTGTAGTTACCTATGCTGGTCCCACCATGGGGTGTATCAAGTCCCATAGTGGCAACCCGACACAACCTTAGAGTGCACAGGTATGCTACTGGTGTCCAGTGCCTTATTTTTCTGTGCCGGAGTGTGTGCACGCCCGCACTCCGTTAGAACCTACACTGCTACACCACCGCCGTCGCTTTGACCTCTTACAATCAGCCCAGTAATCGTGCCCCACCCTGCCTAGTTTCAGGGTATCATGATACACCTTTTAGGGTTACTGCTGAAAAGGGTCCCCCGTTACTAGGTTTTCTATCTCTAGCCAACATGCTAAGTTGGTTAAGTGTTTCCTACCTAACCCCCACCAGTCCGTTTAGTTTAGCATGTTCCATTTTGATTAAGTTTTTAGTCCACTTAATCCTAACAATCCTGACTCAGCCTTAATTGTCTTATTAAGGCCCTGACCTCTCACATTAGACAGGTATTGTTGTGGCTGCCTGTTGCCGGTTGGTTCCGGGCAGTCTTACGCCACAACTCAGTCTAACCTCGGGTCCTTGCTGGGCTCCATGTTTAACCTCCCACATTGGATAGGTATTGTTGTGACTACTGGACAGCCGGGCGGTTCCGGGCAGGTTTACATCACAACTCAATCCAACCTCGGGTTAAACACATCGTATATTCTACATTTACATATCTTGTCATTCTTCTTTATTTATATGTAAATATTTGCGGCCCATTATTAAGTTAATGGTGTAAAGGTTACACCAATCACGGGCCCAACCCATACTTGAATTTGGGCCCTTCTATTTTATATTTTCATTCATTAATTTATTTTTAACCCAACGTTATTTTCCCCCGTTTTACACGTCCGTTTATATATATATTGGGCTTAGCCTTTTAAAGCCCAATTTAGCCATGCGAAAAGGGGAGGCTTATGGCGTATACACAAAGAGGGGAAGGTGAGCGCATGAACTTGCAATACGACGTTGGAAATACAAAATAGAAATTGGTGTACTTGCATAGTGGCAACATAGGTGACATAAATCAAAGCATGTGAACTTGCATAGGTTTAACTACAACATGAACCTATACTCTTATTTAGGCATAATGTCAAACATAAGCATGTCATAAATATTCCTAGCATAAACATGGCATAATGTCAAACATAAGCATGGCATAGGTAAAGTTCAATTTGTTCATGGCATAAACATAAACAAGTCATGTTCATAAGGTTTCTACATGTTTACAAAGGGGATACTTTGTTACTAACACAAAAGCATAGTTCAACTTAATCATGGTTTAAGTCTAATCACATAACGATGATATAAATATACTTATGCATAAATATTCCTAATCATGGTGTTTGCTTTAAACTTGCAAAAAGGGATTTTTGAGTCTAACCTAGCCATGTCTCACATATGTCATCATATAATTCTTTTAAACAAGATAGACTTAATCATAGATTTCAATTATGCCAAATATCATTCATAGCCTAGCCATATTCATAAGCATGACTTAATACATGGATTAAGGTGTCAAAATTCCAACATAGTTTCATATGAACTATAACAACCAAACTAGTCTCAATTGCTTGCAAAACGATTTATGCACAAAGTATACATCATGACGACATAATAACAAAGCCCCAAACTTGCATAAATTTCACTCAACTACATACATGTAGCTTCAACATAGATTACATAATTTGCGCAATATTCCAAACGTATATTTGCATAGAACTACCGCATGTAGTTCTTTATAATGAATAACATAATTTTGCACAAACATGAATTACTTCCATTGCCACAATCCAAGCATACACATCAACACAGTTGTTTATTATACCAAAGTAATACTCTACTTACAATGGTTGCGGCGAATTCTCTAATTAAGAGACACGATTCCTTTGTTGAATTAATTAGCTTTAGGTTGCTTGAATTGCTTTAGGCTTTAGAACTTTCTTCCTAACTCTCTCTCTAGTCGGCGGCTACTCTTTGTCGTTCCTCAGCAACATGGCGGCTATAATCTTATTTTGAATGAATAGATTAGGGTTTAGTCTAGGGTTGTTTATATAGAGGTTAGGAATTGATTAGGACCATTGATGTTGCTAGGTTAGATCGTAGCCATTCATTAGGAAGAGAGACCAATAAAAACCCGCCACCTAGCCCTAATGACAAAGCAGACCACAGAAATTCGACCACACACCGACCTGGCCAGCCAGGGCTAGACCAGACCTGGCCAGCAGGTCATTTTTGACCTGGGCGCACTTGGCAGGTGCGCCAGGTCAAAAATGTACTGGCGCACTTCACAGGTGCGCCAGTTCATTTTTGTTCTGGCGCACTTCCCAAGTGCGCCAGTGCATTCTGGCCCTTTTTTCGGTTTTTCGCCCAACTTCTTTCGTCCATAACTTCTTCATACGATATCCGTTTTTCGAAAACTCGGACTCTATTTCGCGTATTTTTCCGAGACGAACGCAATGGCGTATCCCGTTTCCCTTAGTTCTTTGATTTGAAATTAATTATACTTTAATTTGTGAGTTTCACAGTCATAGAATTCACGGGTGTTACAATTGTTGAGGAATTCAGTTGGATTCCTCTAACATATTTCCCTGCATCCATAGATGTAAATCAACGTTTATTTCATATCAATATGAAATTGATATATAACTAATGATTTTTATATATAACTGTGTATGTAATTTCAAACAATTAATAAGAAAGCCATCCAAACAGCCATCACACACAACATTCAATCAATTTTATCAATATTGGATAACATTTATAGAATGATAAAACTGAACAGAGTTTGTGAGATTACTCACCTTGGTCGTAATTCATTGAATAAAGATCAGCATCAGTTGATTTGTATCAGCGATCTATTTTCCTAAGTTCAAACGTGCTCCAAATCCAAACTAAATTCATGGCATTGCCAGCTTCCATACGATCCAATGTGAATGGTCCATTCGCCAAATATTTAAAAGCA
The DNA here is from genome assembly GCA_030737875.1 of Allium sativum. Lineage (NCBI taxonomy): Eukaryota > Viridiplantae > Streptophyta > Magnoliopsida > Asparagales > Amaryllidaceae > Allium > Allium sativum. The sequence continues at coordinate 19,697 of JASFAX010006890.1, forward strand.
CACTCCACATCAGCCAGTGAACCTGAAACCCATCCGTGATTCTGCTTCAGTGCAACACCCATCCCAACTATGCTCGCATGCTTCACCATATAAATTTTCTTTTCCCCATATTTTTTCTTTTTAGTTTAACTGGCCTTTACAATTAATTTACATAGCCCAATACCCCAACTTTCAAGCCTACGCCCGCTTCTCATATGCACCCTGCAGCTCCGGATTACTCACATCTCCTTCCCTTCATAATAAATAGAGGCAAGCCCCTAGTTTCCACTGATTCACGTATAAATTCTTGGCCATTCCTGCTCCAGACTATTTCTTTGCCAAACCATTTTCAAAACTCACATCTCCATTTCGCAAATGGTAAAGTTTGGTTTTCAGGTACACCATCACACGTTTCTTTCCTCCATCGTGTCCTCTTCTCATTCATCGGCTCCTTCTATACTCCATGAACTATCAAACAAAAATATACAAACCCATACGCAACAGGCTATATGAAGTTTGAACTCCTTTTTGCATGCCTGCTCGCGTCTTTCATGCTGACATCATGGAGACATCAATGGCCATCCTCCCCATAACACAACAACAGATGAAAACTACAAGCTCCCTCTGGCAGGCCACTATCTGCAACGTCGAAATCCATACCACTCTTGCTTTACCCCTCTGGTGTACCATGCCCTGATGCCGCGGCTTCCCTAGACTACGGACCCCTGCCACTTTACCCTTACTATTGCCAACGAAACTCCCCCTTCATGAATATCCATGTGCTCCATCTTAAACTCCATATAAACAAAAATCCATTCCAGCTTCTTTCTCCTGTCACAGTTCTCAAACCTACTCTCACGGCCTAGCTCACGTTGATAAATTTCCAACGGAAAAAGATGAGTTTGAATCCAACAACATATACATGTGTTTGAGGCTCTCGTCCCCAGGGTTGTGTAAATATATGTTACATAATTTTCAGAGTAGTATTTAGTTTGAAAAAATAGTTTTTCCATAGGTTTTATTTTACTTTACTTTTATTTTTCTAAAAGGGAAGAAGCAAAGGCCTTGTGGTGAATTTATATGAAAAGGAACCTTAACACGTAAGTAACGTAAGGCAGGAAAGCTAGTTACTTGGACAGGAAGTTTTAAGGGTAGGAAAGGATGAGTCTGCAATTCTATTTATGGTGATTAGATTTAACATAGGGTCTGCATTGATTTGAAATAACATTGCTTACCTTAGGCATGCACAAACAATGTAACTATTAACTTAGTTGCTAAGACATATATACATATATAATCAACTTTACTACGTAGTAAGAAATAGGTTGTTCACACTTTTCATATTGTGCTAGACTTTCCATACCTATATCGTTCCACGGTAAAACATGTAATTCAATTTTGTTTTGAGTTGTAAAGCTCAGTGTATCCCATTATATAAAGCTCCTTTCATATACGAACTGCTATGGACAAACATAAAATTTCCATTGTAACGAGCAGTGTGCCACGATCTCCAAAATATAATGATACGAACATGATATCTTATTTTGTGAAACCCTAAAAATACTGATATAGGATATAAAATACTTCAAAATAAAAAGTGCTTATTTTCCAAAATAAAAACTACATAAAAATTCTAAAAATTAAATTATACCTGCGCCTCTAAGATCCTATCGAAATTCGAAGCCAATATTTAATTAAAATTAAATATACCGTTATGGTTTATAAATGATTCCATAACGACTATTTGAAAATTTGATTTGGACATAACTTACAATCTATAATACGAAATCTCCATTTTTCTCTTCCTTTAGAAAAATATAGTTTAATATATTCCAATGTTTCCTGTTTCGAAGAAATCCGACTAATAACGGGTTCTATATATTCAGTTGAAGTTCAAATCATCGAATTACGAACTACCGCGATATTACGAGCTCGGTTATGATTTATATTACAAGTAATACGTTCAACTGTCGTCTAAATAATATATTCATTATTATAACTCGAATATAAATTCAGTTAAATATCTTATATTATCCAGTTTATATAATATTACCGATTCTACTATTTCCGACCATTTCGGAAATAAATATTATTATTGTCCCATAATTTATATTAGTTAAATATTTAAAATTATTTAACTCAAGTTATTGATATCACCAAATCGATATTTAAATAATTAAATAAATTAATTATTCCATTACTAAAAATACGGGACCTTACACCTTATTTAAGGCTTATAAATTAATTAGTTTAATTACAGCCCATTTTCCTTCGTTCAACATCATTTCTTCCTTACATCCTTCGTTCAAATACCCTAACCCATGCACGTTTACTGTTGTATCTCATTCATGCACGAACATAATAATGCAAGACACTAGTATAGGTATATATATACAGTTCTACGTAAATAGTAACCCTAGTTAACAATTTATTAAATTTATTAATTACTTTGGTTAAATAGAACAATCAGGCTGCCTCATGTTCCCTTCTTCACACATACCACTTTGTTCTAAACACCAACGCACGAAGACACTTTCATCATTCACGTTGAATCACCAACCTCAGACCATGGGAGGGTCATCGGACGTCAACAAAAGATCCGCCCAAGCCCATTCTCCCTTCATCAGAAGCCACACCCTACCCATCTTCGCCTATCGCCGGTAATCTTCTCGCGAACGACGCCCCTTCCATCCTAGATCTCAAATGAATTACAAACCCAAACCCATCTTAACCATTCATATTATTACCTGCGCTGAGGTCTTGAAGATTGCAGTTGGAACATTTTCAAATTGATTCACCGATTTCATGATTAAGGAGGAAATTTATGGCCAATTTATGTTCGTTCATTGTGTTTGTAATGATTCTTTCATATATATATATATATATATATATATATATATATATATATATATAAAGGATACATGTCACATTTTTTTAGTCAAAACAAAACTTAGGCACATGCAAAAAGAAAGAAAAAAGGTAGTGACATAGATAAAAATTTTGAACGTTCTTTCTTCGATTGTATAAGATTTCGCCATGATTTTTTTTAAATGCTGAACGCACACCGTAATTTTTAGACTAAAATGAAATGAAACTGGTTTCGAAATAACCAATATAGATTTGGGATAAGATTACGGAGGATTTGGTTAGGATTTTATACAAAAGATTCACAAACATTTTGCCTAAAACAATCTATAATAACATATATATTTTCTAGATTTGTTACAAAGAAAACGATATTTGCATTTTTTTCCCAAAGACGTACTGCATCCATATTTTAAAAACGATGGGCTGATATTTTATTTTAGCATGGCAGACACATTTTCTTTCAGATTAGAAAGATTCTTCACTATTTTGTTTAGATATGTCAAGGATTTCACAAAGTCTTCATGAAGATTTCTGTAACACCCCACAGCCGTTAAGGTCACTCACAAAGGGAATGCCTTAACTTTAGTGGAGCATTATGGGCACTAGAACAGAAATATTACAAGACAAACATATATAAAACAACGAAAAGTAAAGTGGAAGTAATTCAAATCATTTATTAAATATAACTGTTTACAATAAAAGCCCATCAACTTCCAATACCCAATTACATATCTAAAATATCTGTCTTGCTCAAAAACAAGGAAGCATAAAAATAAATTGTGATATTCCCCAATAAAGCAAAGCAAGCCATAGCCAAGAGAAATCCAAGCCGTACATGAAAGAGCCTTGGAGCTTGGTAAGATCCGAACTAAGCTGTATTCCCACCCTGCGAACCTAGGGGGGAAACGGAAGAAAAAGAGGTGGAACAAAATGGGCCAGTCATAAAGACTGAATAAGTCCTAGTGACTTTCAACATAAAAACAGGTGAAGATAACATGGCATGAATAAACTGAAAGTAAACATAAGCATGATGACAAGATAAGCTACAGGCACGATAACTAAGAATAACATCATAGGATTTCTGCCGTGTATAACATTGCAAGGTTCCTATTCAAGATGAATTAAGTATAGTTTCACAAGATTTCTATCAAGCATCGCAAGATTTCTCTGCTTCACCATTTAAAATGATATCTATTTGCTCTGCACTACCTAACTCGTGTCCCAACTAGTAATCTGTATAAAATGATAAAATCATAACGTGATCCCAATCCCCGAAATTAAGTTTGCTTTCACGTATACATCTATTATTTATTACCTAGAACTAATCTAGGGTTTTCTATCGAGCGCTTCCTAGATTCAACCAGGATTTATGCCACCTAGGTCCAACATTGGGATTATGCTACCTATTGAACACTTCTCGGATTTAGGGTTTATGCCACCTAGGTCCAACCTAGGGATTATGCTACCTATGTGTGTCATACATCCCCCAATGATTGTAGATACCTATGCTGGTCCCACCATGGGGTGCATCAAGACCCATGGTGGCGACCCGACGCAATTCTAGAAGACATAGGTTATACTACTGGTGCCCCCAGTGCCCTGTTTGTCTGCTCCAAAGTGTGTGCATGCTCGCACTCCGTTAGAACATACCCTGTTGCACCCACTGCCGTCGCTTTGACCGCTTACAATTAGCCTAGTAATCGTGCCCCACCCTGCCTAGTTTCAGGGTGCCGTAGATACCTGATTTGGGTTACTGCTGAAATGGGTCCCCGTTACTAGGGTTTCCTACTGGTTGAGTGTGTGGGCCTATATATACAGATATTACCCACCTTCCCGTGATGTACTTAAGCCACTGATTCAAGCGTGCTTATTAATGGTTAAGTTTGTGGGCCTATATTTACTAATATTACCCACAACCCCGATATGTACTTAACCCTCTCCGTCCATTACGTTAAGTTGGTTAAGTGTTTTCTCTTGTTTTATTTAACCCTACCACACATCATGTTATATTGGTTAAGTGTTGTTCCTTGTGTTACTTAACCCTACCGCAAGCCTTGTTATACTGGCTAAGCGTTCTCCCTTGTGTTAACTTAACCCCACCGCATGTCATGTCATATTGGTTAAGTGTATATTAACTTAGCCTACTTACTTATCATGTTGTGACGGTTAAGTGTTACCCTCTGTTGTTACTTAACCTTACCACGGATCACGTTATATTGGTTAAGTGCATGTTAACTTAACCACATCCACCAGTCATATTATAATGGTTAAGTGTTACCCTTGTGTGTTTACTTAACACTACCACGCATCAGATTATATCGATTGGGTGTTATCAACCTATTCAAGTTAGCCCAGCCCATTCGCTAGTCATGTTATAACGGTTAAGTGTCATTAGCCTAGCCACGTTACTTAACCCACCCATTCATATCATATTGGTTGATCCTACACTTATAAGTTTTACATGTTCTTAACTCATACCGGTTAGGTCCACATTTACATGTCAAATTTCCATGTCATCCCACCTAACCCTCTAACCATACCCACGTCTTATCATGGTTAGTATTCCTTAATTCATTCATTATGACGAACGAATCATGACCTCTCACATTAGACCGTACATTTTGTGGCCACTGGATTTGCCGGGCGGTTCCGGGCAGATTTACACCACAAACTGAGTCTAACCTCGTGTCATAAATCGTTACGCCTTCAATTTGGCCTTCGACCTCTTACATTAGACTGACACTTTGTGGCTACTAGATTTGCCGGCGGTTCCGGGCAGATTTACACCACAAACCGAGTCTAACCTCGTGTCAAAGGTTCATTAATGGTCGTATTTCCCCAAAACCCCAATATCAGTTCATGTGTTTAACATATAAAAATGTTCATGTTTTGTGATCAAGTCAATTATCCAATACACCGTCATTTTCATGTTCCAAATTCCCAACTTTACATATAAATAAACATATGCCCAAGTTCCAAAATTACATGCCAATATATATATATATATATATATATATATATATATATATATATATATACCCAATTCTAGTCAATTTACATATGTCCAATTCTTGCCTATTTACATGTATGCCAAGTTTATGCCATTTTACCCATATACCAAGTTTCATGCCGCTTTACATATGTCAAGGTTCATGATTTACATGTTTACAAAGCTATGCCCAATTTACATAGATCAAGTTTTATCCCCAAAATTACATGTATACTACGTTTACACCAATTTATTCATAACAAGTTCTAGCCAAATCAAGATCCATGCCAAATTATATATATCTATCAAGATCCATGTCAAATTATATATATATCAAGATCCATGTCAAATTATATATGCCAATCCCCATTCTTGCAATTACCAATATAATGCCAATACCCAAATATCAAGTTTCATGTTAATGGTAAATTATCCCCAAACGTCCAGTTTTCGTATTTTGCGTTCGATTCCACCAAACACATATATTCCACTAGGCAATATTCCAATATTTCCCCTGTATACCCTCGCGCGCATATCGTAGTTTAGGCCTAGGTCCGAAATTGACCTAGGTTCATCAAAAGAAATTAAATAGGGGAAGGTAGAATTTTGCATAAAAATAAGATCAGAGAGAAAAACATCATCACAGGCATGAAGATTACAACTTGGTAATGAATCAAGAAAACTGATTTACAATAGGCTGAATAGATCATAAACTAGACATGGGAATAAAGATGGACAAGTCTCAAAACTCAAGATCCAAGAAGCAACAGAAATAGATCGATAAACATACTTAAATCCAATTTCAATTCATCACATGCCCATATTATATTTAAATATTTTAATCTGAAAATAACTAGAACTTATTGGGCATGGCTAACGAATTAAGAACTAAAATTGTCATAGAACGTTGTGGTAGTGTTGATTTATTGTTTGAACCATTGCTGAAGCTTTGTTCTTCGAATTGATTTGCGTTTGAATGCTTGTACTTTGATTTGGAAGCGGTGGCCATGGTTCATGAGGGAGTTCAGCAGCATAATGGTGTAAGAATGATTTGATATGAATTAGGTTAGGTCTAAGGGTGTTTTTATAGGTGTAGCAACTAGTTTAGGCCCTTAGATTAACCCTAGAATCAATCTGGACCGTCAAAACACGTCTCAGGCTTCAAAAATGAGTTCTGGCTCAAAATAGGCCGACCAGGTCGACCTGTGGGGTGGGGGGGAGGTCGACACTATGGTCGACCTGGGGGGGTAGGTCGACCATATGGTCGACCTGGGGGGATAGGTCGACCCCCTGGTCCAGTGCTGCCTGAAAACTGCTGAAACTTGTACAGGCCGTAACTTCTTCATCCGGACTTCGATTTTCAAAAACTTGGACTCTATTTCATGTAAAATTTCGAGACGAACGCAATGGCGTAACCCATTTTCCCTGATTCTGATTTTAAAATTTAATTCTGCCTTGATTTCTTGCTTTAACATGTTATAATAATTCGGGTTGTTACATTCTCCCCTCCTTAAAGGATTTCGTCCCCGAAATCTTCAAGTTAAGAAGAATGTGTCCTACCATCCAATCATCCATCTACTCAGTCATTATCACAGGCATCCATTGTCCTTAAGAGATTTCTAATGATGTATGAACATATGCAGAAAGTGTGTGTATATGTTCCTTACCTAATGCAAATGATCAGGCCTGATTGATCTTCTTAATGCAAAATATGTTTAGTGCAATGAGTCCAACATGTATGCAAATAGTCCTAGTCACATAAACACTATATGTGTGCACAAACATCCATACATATGCATCATCCTTATGATAACACTTCCAATTTCATCCATGAAACAAGTATAAACACTCATGCATATGCAATATGGAAATGTGTCTGAGCCGATCCAGTGCCTAATGTGTGTTATGCAATCACGAACAACCACTAGCAGCCACTTGCAACCACTTGCAACCATCAATCATAACATGTCTCAAACACATGTTTACACCCAATTGTTCCTACCTAAAGGTATAGTCAAACGATAGAAGCAAGTAAAAACCTTGTGCCCATTAGGCAATGTCAAAACTGGAAATCTATGTCACATATATACTGATTTGGAGAAGAATTCCCTAAGCACCAGTCCCGAAGACCGAAATCAACATCAGGATGACACCCAAATAATTAACCAACCAATATATATGTTTCTAGGAAACTAAGCATGATGGACTCCTTTTTGGTCACAAAAATCTCTTCCTAAGACCAACCCATATCCTATAAAACCCAAAAAGTTTAGTCAACCCGACGGACACCCTCAAGCCCCAACATGTATTACTAACAGATGAGTCATACTCCCTATGGGGTATGCAACAGAAATAGGATGGGTAATAGGACCGAGAGGTTATACTTAAAAGATAGCATGCAAGTAAGCTCTACAGGAAAAGAGGGATCAAGGATATACTCTTAAAAAGAGATATGATGCGCGTATCTAGTCTTTAATCTTCTAAGTCGCATTTCCTTGAGCTTAACTCCATTGTGCTTCGACCATCATTAGCTTTACATTTTCGTAGCTACTTAATTCTTGCTTCCAAAATATGAGTTGGAACTCATTCCACTGTTGCCTCTCGTTTCACTTATTCTCCTTCTAGTATATTCGGCCCAAACATAACTGCGTACTCAAGCTCTCCAAAATTCACTAGTGAATCTCGAATCTCGTTCACTTACTAGAAGGTATTCCACATAAATAAATTATCTCTTGAAAATAAAAAAATGCTAACCATGTTTCCAAGTGTACTTACTAAGGTGATTTTATATAACTCGTGCATAAGCGAGATGAACCATCCGCCTTAGTGGCGAACATTACTCGAGCGGATCAATAAGTATATTAAGAGATTCTAGGTAACTAAGCATGGAAGAACCCTAAGGGTTACACTAGACTTCGAGGGGATTACCGGGGCAAGTCAAGAGTGTAACTATCCTCTTTTCATATTCGAGAATGGTATCATTTCTGGACAACCACTCCATCCCTAGAATCAACCCATTGCCCAAAAGCATAAGAATTACTTCTAAAATCAACACTTAGCATAGACATTCTCAAATCCAAATGAGTCATGAATAAATGAGCTGATTCCCCAACAGGATTGGAGGCAAAAACGGGATCCTCTAATTTTACATTTTTCTTATTTTTTCTCGGATATTTAAAAAATTTGAAAAAGTTATAAATTGTTGCTAAAATGCTTTGCCCAAATAGCTTGATATAGAGTAATTTTTTAGTTATTAATTTTTTAACTAAAATATTATTCATTTTTGAGGTAAAAAAAGATTTTTTTTATAAAAAAAGAGATATGATATTAACTACTACGCTAGTACTAAGGTGCAGAGACTTCCACTATCAGAGCAGAATTAAAAGGATGTGATGTACCAAAAACAAAGTTCCCTTGGTATGATAGAAAATAAAAGCTAAACTTTTAACAGAAACGTTACCACCTCTCTTAGGTATGCTAGTAGTGAGAGCATACAATTGCCCTCTCGACGATCTTGTTCTTTGCCCTTGTCCTTGTCCTACAATACTTTCCCTTTTTACCATACTAAATATACTCTCTCTTGTCCTGGTTTTTACTATTCTTTCTCTTGGCCTCTTTCCTTTCACCTTTTTCCTCTTCGTGGATTAAGCCATATCAACAAGTTTCTCATCCTTAGACTTGTGTTCTTTATCCTTTTTCCTACTATCCTTGTATAGCTTGTTGAAAAGTTTCTCGAAAGCTACTTCCATCGCACGGCAACCCTACAAAGCTTGAAATAAGATT